>JAADWV010000026.1:0-116548 GCA_023336295.1 Pythium folliculosum
CCCCCCCCCCGCCCCCGTACCCACCGGTGAAGCAATTGAGCGGTCGCCAAGCCGAACAGGCTCTTTTTAGTCGACTAGGAGGGTCGGTTTCGCGATTCTAATTGCTCACAGAGATTCCCTGGGTAGAGCCCGTCGGTCTCGACTGGGGCCGGGGATCGTGCCTTTCGCCCACAAGAAGACTTCGGGCCAAGAAGCAGGTTCTCATGTTCTCGTCATGGTGTTCAGTCGTGAAGAAAATGGCCATGACCCTCCACGATTGTCCGGCGCATCATTTAGTTTCTCATTTGGTGAGAAGACGAGAGAGAAGGCTTGTACATGTGGGTATTTATCGGTAGCTCAGCTAAGAATGACACGCGGAAGAGGTACGGCACCGCAGGTACAGCTCGTACATGGTACACGGCGCGATCCTGCCACCAGCACGATCGGATCGCGATATGGCCGAGTGTGAGCAGTGGATTGCACTCTGGACTGATTCTTCACCAACACTCTGGGGCGCGTTGGACACGGCCGAGTCCCACGGTAGGTACTGGTCACGTACTGTAGATCAGAGTAAAGCGTCTTTACACGGCAGGCAGGGCGACCACCAGGCGTGGGGGTTCTTTTGGTGGCCGCCTAATAACTGACACACATGCTTCCATGGCAGAGATACTGTACTTCGAAGTACTGTAGTTGGTGCCATCATCGATCAAGCACAAGCGGACGATACTGCCAGCGGCGTGCCATCGAAACATCGACAAGTGTGCCAGCGTTAACCCAACGTTGGGGGAGCGAGAAAGAAAGAGGCGGAGCGAGAGAAATTGGACGGATGTCAGCGGACGCGACATGTTTTTCGGGACCAGTACGGAGTGGATCGACCCGCCCCGGTTGAGAGATGTTGCGTTGTTGTGGTGTCGTGGATCGAGGTTGAAGCTGCCCCAGCTGGAATTTGTCCTGCGTATCCATCTCTCTCGCCCTCTTGGCGTGCAACGGTTGGTGTGTTTTTCTCACCTTGGCGCGCCACGCCAGAACAGAGGAAACTGAGAAAAACCCCACTTCCTTGTTGTGAGGTGATTTGAGGAGATTCCTCCTATCTTGAGTTTTGGCAGCCAGCGGAGTGCGGACGTTGACGGAACCTGTCCGTAAACGTTGCGGACCGGACTGCCCAACGCGCTTCGTACTGTACGAAGCGGCACGAGAAGAAGCCCTTTCCGCCGAGACGGCGCGTCGATTCTGACGTTAGGAAAGAAAGGGACCCACGGCGCTGGACCCACAGTCGCACGGCCTTCCTTGAAGCGGGAGGTGATGAGGTGCATGCGCGCCGTGGCGGCGCAGGAAAGGGGGTGAGCGTGAGGGGAGCCGAAACGCTCGTGCGTGCCCCGCATGATCCGGAGAACGCGAGGCAGATCCGGGGGCATTTCCGGATTTGCGGCGCACCAAGCAAGCGGCCTTCCCTTCCTCCCTAGTCTTCGGATTCGATCCAGTTGACACGCTTCTCCCAGCAACATGTTCCAGCGTCCACGCAGCGACAGCATCGACTCGGTCTCGGGCGCCAAGCGCGCCGGCCGCTACAGCGCCGAGGGCGTCGGTCTCTGGACCGACTCGGAGCACGACCGCTTCATGACGGCCATCCAGATGTACCCCAAGGGCCCGTGGCGGCTAGTGGCCGACTTTGTGGGCACGCGCAACGCGCGCCAGACCATGACCCACGCGCAGAAGTACAAGCAGAAGCTCGCGCGCCGCATGCGCGGCCTGCGCACCCCCGGCCGCGTGTCCGGCCGCCGACTGCGCCAAGACTCGCTCACGGAATCCGAACTCTCAGCGGGCAGCAGCGAGTACGCCACCGAGATGGAGAGCGAACTAACGATCCGCCCGAGCCTGCCTGTCTTCATCCGCACGGGCATCCCACACGACCCCGTGGCCGCTGCGCTCGCCGAGGCGTTTGGCGAAGGACTCTCGCCGCTGTTTAATGTCACGACGCAAGATGCCGAAGAGTGGAGTGCGATTGGCCGCGAGGCCACTGGCAGCGACGAGAACGACATGACCGACCTCGCGCTTGAAGACGATCTGTTCCAGCTGCTCGAGCTGGACTGCGCGTCGCTCCCGACGAGCCCCGCGCAGGCGTACGAGCAAGACGCGGCGGCACCAGCGGACGACTACGACGAGATGTCGCTCGACGCGTTTCTGGGCATGGCGTTCATGACCTGACTTCACGCCTGGCGCGCACTGTGCGCTCGCCACCGCCGCCACCATCTCCAAGCCACTGTATGATCCAGTTCTCCCCGACTGACGCAGTTCCAACAAAAACGAGCCTAGCGCGCTTGTACCCATGCAGCCGCCGCTTGCGCCATCGATCATCGCGAGTCGACGTGGGCTTCCCCACACCAGCGGTGGGCGCAATACTCCATCCAGCAGCTGCACGAACCCATCGACCTCGTCGCCGGTGCCCCTCCCGCGCTGTCGCACGGAGAACACAAAAAAATACGACACACAACAGCAAAGAAAAACGACATGTATCGTAAAAACCGCAGCACAGAACACGAATGTTATAACCAACGACTCGCTAGCCACAAAATGCGCACCCACTTCAATTTTTCTGTGATCCGCGCGTGTATGTGTGTGTGCATCGCAATCTTTCTTCTCATCAGCATCTCAGCAGAACAAAACTGGGAGGAAACGTAACCACGCTGCTTGTGTGTCTCTAAGGAAACATTCCATACGGTACAGTACTCCAGAACCAATTCGTCATGTCGATTGGGGCACAACAGCAGGTCATGTGCTCCAATGCGACCTGTGACAATGGCTCACGAGCACGCTAATGATATCACTTGACGCAAGGTGCTTTGTGCAATACCACCGCCAAAAAGCATGGCTTGATCGCCTTCACTGCACGGGCTTGGTCCCAATCGCGCTGCCCGTTTCGATTGAGGCTTCTGTGTGTCTAAGAGCAAATGAGGGTAGGCAAATGCGAGAAGCTGAAGGATCAACCTCGGGTGTCCCAGGCGGTGGCCGTTCAACGCCGTTGTGGCCCCACGGGCAGTCGCAAGAGCGATTGAGAAGAAATCTTGAGTCCAAGTGTGGGTTTATTGAGTTGGGTTAGCTTCTCGACAAAAGGAGTCTTGTATTAGTACTGAGAGCTTGCATGAAAGGATACAATTGCATAATCTACTGATAGAACAGAAATGATTCTTCAAGCCTCATTTCCCAAACACGATGCGAGTCGTTCGAATCCGTGGGATGCCACATTCGCAAGATCCGACGCCACCTGATTTGCATCGTGGCAGATTAGTGTGGCACACTTCCAGCATCACCCCCTTCACAGTCAAATCAGGTGCCTGAAATGGTGTGGCACAGTGACATCCACGCAGCTGCTCCGCCATGTGCCAGGAGCTCCTAATTGTGCACCCAGCTCATCTCCTCCCTCATAGAAAAACACAGTCGTCCACCGGCTCGGGCAGCTTCGGCTCACACCTGTACTTGTGTCTCTCCCTCCCTCTCCCTAGGCACTCTGGAATTCGCCGCGCCGTCCGCACTTCGTCCCCCCCGGTCTTCTAGCTCCGCCCGCATCATCATCATGCTCCAGCGCCTCTTCGCTCTCACGGCGCTGCTCGCGTCGGCCACGGCGCTCAGCGAGGCCGCCAAGGGCGACGCCACGATCCACGTGCGCCTCCACCACGGCAAGAGCCACCACGCCACGCGCGCGGCCGACGCCGACGCGGCGTCCTCGGGCTCAGGCGCCAGCGGCGCCACGGTCACGGCGCCCAAGGACCCGAACGTGTACGCGTTCACGCCGGTGACGTCGATCCAGGCGCGCGTGCAGGGCTCGGCGCCGACGTGGGACGAGACGACCAAGACCTGGGTCGGCAGCTTCGGCAAGACGTACGCCGACAAGTTCCGCTCGGTGCTTGACACGGTCAACACCGCGAGCGTCGAAGGCGCGCTCATGTACGTGCAGGCTGAGGGCATCAACGTCAAGGAGCAGTCGGTCAAGTGCCAGCGCAAGAACAAGATGCAGTACGTCGAGTTCTACGAGATCACGGTCGCACAGCCCAACGCGTCGCTCGCGTACTACGCCAACAAGCACAAGCCCGTGGAGTACTGCCCGTACGTGGCCATGGACGGCGGCATGTGCACGCCGCAGGGCAACGACACGTCGGACGCCTGCAAGCAGTTCGACGGCATCGGCGGCCAGCCCAAGCTCGGCCACTGCGTCGGCGCCGGCGAGCAGACCTCGGACAAGCGCGCGCCGTACCCGGACAACTACTGGTTCTCGTTCCCCAACAGCTGCGTGACCAAGGGCTGGTCCAGCAGCGACAAGAACGACGCGTGCCGCGCCGAGACCGGCGGCGGCCTGTGCGCGCCCGGCGAGACGCCCGACGGCGTCAAGTGCACGTACACGTACAAGATCCTGGGCTACCTCAACATCGACGACCTCGTGGGCATCACCACGGGTGATGCCGCCGAGGACGGCAAGAAGTACAGCAACTTTACCGAGTTCTGTAACGCCGGCAACGTCGAGTTCTCGGCCGAGAACACGGCCGACGGCTTCGTGGTCGACAAGGCCATCGAGTTCTGGCAGAAGCCCGGCGACAAGGACGCCAACGCCGAGCGCACGGAGAAGATGGTCGAGCTGTACAACGAGCTCGCGCCCAAGGCCAAGGTTGGCGCGATGACCCCGCTCCCGGAGATCGACGAGCTCACCAAGAAGAACCCGGCGTGCTACCTCAACAGCGTCGAGTGCGCCTCGGCCAAGAACGGCTGCCGCCGCAAGCTCTACTCGCAGCTCTGCGAGGTGTGCGAGACCGCCGCCGACGACTGCAAGGCCGCGCCCGCGGACTTCAAGTACCCGACGCTCGAGGTCCCGAAGGCCACGAGCGACTCGAGCAGCAACAGCACCGGCAGCGGCAGCGGCGCCGGCGGCAAGAACGACGCCGGCTCACCGGACGGCGAGAAGAAGAAGGAGAACGCCGCCGCCGGGCTCGCCGCGTCCTTCGTGACCGTTGCGTTCACGGTGCTCGCGGCCGTGCTCTTGTAAGCGTCGACGCACTGCAACCCGAGCGGTATCTAAGAAAGCTTGAACTCAGAACGTCTCACGTTCTTCATGAGATCCATCCCCTAAGCCAGTCTAATCTTACGTGACACCTTCCAACTAATGCCGTTGTTGTGGTCCGTTTCGAACGCGTCTTCTCGACCCAGCGACGCTCGGGCGCTTCGTTCGCGACCAACTCTGATCAGAAAGGCTCGCGAGCCGAGCCGAGTCAAACCAAACAAAGAAGAGTCCATAAAAAAGAAACAAACTGTAGACTACAACCGTACGAAAGAATACCCCAGCAAAAGAACTTGGACCGTACGAGAGATCCCGGGGAAAAGAGGAAGCGACACGCAGCGAGCAAAAGGGGAGCCAGACGAGGAGACGCCCAGGCATCCAACCACCAAAAGGAGGGTCTCAGGTGACCAACGAGGGCGGTACGAGAGATGTAGACACCGAAGGGATCGGAAGAGATGCGGTCTGCGACATCGAAGTAGCAGCGGACCCGGGAGGTAAAGAGCACCCACGTCCTGGTGCCGGTTCTGTGCAACGTTTCACTTCTCTTTGGCTCACTAGTTCCAGCCAGACAAGTTTGAAACAGGCCCAGGGTGAGGCGACCTGCAGAACACGCTCTTGTGTCTACTGTGGCAACCCGTCGAGAGCCACATCGTCCGCTCGATCGGACGATAAATTACTTTGTCGGTATGGATACATACTTTTTTTTCCTGGGTGACGATCTCACTTACGAAGTAGTGTTGCGCTCGGCCATCAAAATGAAACGCCGCCACTCCCCAACTGCCCTGGCCGCCCTCATGACGCCTCCTCCTCCGCCGCCGCCGGGTTCTCCCCCTCCTCAGCCGTCCCCGTCATTAGAGTCGTCCCTCGAGTCGTTCCTCGAGTTCCTCCTCGACGCGACAATCACGCGATCGCCCACTGTGTCACCCACGTCGGTCTCGCTGTGCCCTTCGCCACGGGCAACTCGAGCGCCCCAGGGACCGGAGCCCGCGTTGCTGCGGGGACGCAAGTGTCGGCGTCTGGACCGCGAGCGAGCACGAGCGGTTCCGCGAGGCCGAGCAACGGTACCCGAACGGCCCCTGGCGCTTCGTGGCGGCAGCGGTCGGCACGCGTTCGATCAAGCAGACCATCTCGCACGCGCACAAGTGTCGCGAGCGCCGCCGCCGCCACGCGCTCGGGCTCAAGACGCCCGGGCGCAAACCCCGTGGAGCCAAGAAGATCCCCGACTTGCTTGGGGCCGGATCGAGCTCCGGATCGGACAGTGGTGGCCCACCGAGCGGCTCCGAATCGGACAGCTTCGCGAAGCCCGAGATGAGCGACCTGCTGGACGAGCTCACCGACGACGCGACCGCCTGGGTCGAGATCCAGGAGCTCCTCGCGCCCTATGACGACCTTCCGCGCGTTTGACGTCAGCTGAGAGAGACAAGCTCCCTCTCACGCTGGCCCACCCGCGGGTGGGTGATTTGTATAGGTTTCTGTATACGTGGTTTCTCTTTCAGCAAGCCCGCTCATTCCTGTCGCATTGTCTTCGCTGCTTTGTGGTCTTTGGAGGAATGTCGCGGCATCCGCTGGCGTCACGCGGTGACTCCGGACCACCGAGGCGCGAAGTGCTCGCCCCCGGGACCATGAGAAATTGTCTGCTTGGGGGAGGATGAGAAAGCGAGAAAAACAACATGATGAAGAGATGACAACCCAGAAAACGTCGCGTGAGATCGTGGGATCGAGAAAGGAACTGGCGCTCTCGATGGCCTACGAGTCCCCTCGCCGTCGGCTCGTTCGCGCTGCTCTCTCCGGTCCCCGACCTGGCCAGAAAGTGCGGCCCAAGCGACCCACGCGAACTGATATGAGAACTCTACTCTTGTCATCCGTCTGCCCAGAAGAGCCCGACACCCACGCGGAGTCCATGACGACTGCTTCCTTTTTTCTCTTTCTCTCCATCGAACTGAATACGCAGGTCTCCTATATATCCTTCCGATCCAACTCCAAGACGCCGTGTCTGCCGCGCGCGTGGCGTGCCTCCTCTTGGCGTTCGCGTGGCAATCTTGTCGGCACTGGCCAGACGTGTACGTCGGCCATTCCCCAATCCGCCTCGAGCAGCTCAACACAGCCAAGCCACACCACTCACTCTCAAGCCATCATGCTGCCGCCTGCCAGCTCCACAACATCCAACGCCGCCGCCGCGTCGGCCCCAGGCAACCAAGCAACACTAGTCAACGGCCGGCTCAGCGCGCCGGGTGTCGGCGTCTGGACCGAGGAGGAGCACAAGCGCTTCCGCACCGGCGTTGAAACGTACCCGAACGGACCCTGGAGCGCCGTCGCCGAGTTTGTCGGCACCCGCAACGTGCGCCAGACCATGACCCACGCGCAAAAGTGCCGCCAGCGGCTCGAGCGCCACGCGCGCGGGCTCAAACCCGCGGGCCGGAAACGCCGCGCCTCCCAGAGCGACAACAGCATCGCAGCGTCGCCAGCGTCGCCAGCGACCTCGCTCTCGGGCACGTTCGAGATCTTGACAGTCGCCGAGCTGCCACTGGCAGGCGACGCGATGCAGGAGCCGATCGACCCGACCAACTTTGACTGGGTGATCCCGTACCTGAGCTCGCCTGACTGGGTCGACCTCGAGGTCTTGGACGACGACCTCTTCGCGGACGGGCAGTCGCTCGAGCTCATCGACCTCGGGCCGTGAACATCGCCGTAGCGCACTAAGCGAGCGAGTAAACTATCGGACAAATACAGTGAAACTATTGTATATTTGGGGAAAATGGCTGTCGTACAGCTCCATGCCTCGAGTCTTCGTCTCCGCTTACCAGCCTTTTAGTCGCACGAGCTCCGCGAACCACGCCAGCTCGTCTAGCGACCACACTTCCGGCTCGCTGTCAAGATGGACCTCGTGTTCGTAGAGCGCCGCATATTGATGGCTAGTGCGGTGGCGGCGCGACGGCTTCGCTGGGATGGCCTCGACGCCCTCGACTGACGTTGGCGACACCGGCATCTGACGCGGCCGGCCGGCCGCCTTGAGTCCTCGCAGGTGGCGGTGCTTCTTCTGCTTGTACTTCTGCGCATGGGACATCACCTGGCGGGAGCTGCGCGTGCCCACGATCTCCGCCACCGCCTTCCACGAGGCCTTGGGATAGAGCTCCAGCGCCGCGAGGAACCGGTCGTGCTCCTCGTCAGTCCACTTGGTACGCTGTGAGCCGGCTTGGGGGATGTCGCTGCTGTTCGATGCCGGGGGAGAGCGCGAGGGGCTTGCCATTGTGTGTGTGCTTGCGTGTGAGTGTGGGGAGTTGGAAGGGCCTACAGTATGGTGTGGTTGTTGGGAAATGGGTGAATGACGACGCGCTGAGTTGGCTGTGGCCGCGTGAGGCACGAGGCCCACGTGGTCAGGATGGGCACCGCTAGTGAGCACAGCCAGCCAGCCAGCGGATGCCCGGCCCAATCGGAGAGGACGGTGTGTGCTCAGCAACCGTGTTGGAACTTCCAACTTGGAAGCCACTGCGAGCCCAGCGGACTCCTGCCCGGGTACAAAACGGCATTGGTACCCGGTGCAGCTGCTGTATTTAATAGAAGGAGACATCTCAGCCGCGCCAGCCAACGCACCGGCCTTACCGCGGAACCAGCAACAGACCTCAACGAAGCCATCCGCCGCCCGGGCCCGTGGAGTGCCCACACAGGCCACGCAACTCGCGAGAAGGACCTGTCTGCGCACCGCAACCAACTCAGCCTCTAGCGCGTTTCCGTCCATGAATGGCTGGCTCCTCACGCCATCGGCCGCGCTCACTCAACTCACCAAATAAGCCGAGACCTCGCGCTCTCCGGGCCACATCTCCGTCCGAAGGTTGGAGGTTTGAAGACCGGCAGAGATTTGGATGGGGCGCGCGGCTGCTGATGGTCTCGTCTGTGGCACCGAGCATGTCTTGACTTGAGCCCAGTTCGGGGCCGTTCGCTTCCACCTGTCCCATCGAACCATGAGCCCTGGACAAAACTATAATAGTAGAGCGCTTCCGACCCGCCACTCTAAAGATTCCTGGTGTCTTGGAATACTGACGCGCCGAGGGAGAACCGGGGCGGCCACGGAGCCCTTTTTTGCAGCGGGGAATGCCTGCACCCACGAGTGTACCCACTTCCTTGCAGACGTGGCACGCGTTTCTGTCAACTCATACGGCACAGTCGACAGCCGTAGGGTACAGAATAAGTCCAGCGCAGGTTAGCAGAAACAGAAGCGAGCGGCTCCACTCGATGGTGGAGGGCGATGCCGGACCGGCACTCTAATCGTTCTCGGACCTGCCACCCCCACGCCATCGCTGGACGCTTCTCGCTGGATCCGGGTACAGCATGGCACACATTTGCATATAGTTACTGGACCATGTAATCCAGACTCGGCGCCTCCGGCTTGCTCTCGACGACTCGACCAACTGCTCTGCTGAACAATACAGCGCTCCAGAGAGCAGCCATTGGAGCTGTGGTAGTGTCGCTGGAAGTCTCCGGGATTCCCGTGGGAATAGCCGTCCAGCGCACTCCCGCCCGGAGCCTCCGGGAGCCTGGGGATGTAGTATTGTACGTTCTCAGACCAGCTGGTCATGAGCCACCCGCACGGAAACATCGCCTCGGCGAGTTGTATCCACGGCAGAGACTGGATGATTGCGCCGCTGGTGTAATCACAGCGGGATCCTCTCCGTCGCGGCGCACCGATGCTTTTTCCTGGATTGTGGGGGGATTCGCAATCCAGTCCCAACCCCGTTCGGTTTCACCCACTCACCCCTCTTCTGCTCGGGGATCGAAACGCTCCAAGAAGACGGCAGGAAGCGAGCGCTCCTCCAGCGCCAAGCGGAGCTAGGGCAACGAGCCAGGACGCGCGGCGGTGGGTACGTATAACCCACGAGAAGGGGAACGACGACGACAAAGCGAGCGCGCGTTGGTGGCAAGAGACGGCTGTGGAGGAGAGGTGAGGTCTCTCTCAGCAAACACAGGCAGCAGTGATAAACCCCCGGCACCTCGCGGGCCAGTGAGAACTCCGGGCGTTGGGACTTGACGTAGGGCTAGGTCCGCCATACGGTGCAGGAGACCGTCGTCCACTGTACCGTAAACTGGACTGCTACAAGCTCAGTAGGCGCGCAGAAAGGCGGTCGGACACATAATATTTTTTTTTCGAACAACTCTGTTTTCCCATTTCTCAGTTCCCTTATCACTTTGTTGGTTCTCTTCTCATCGGGCGCTTTCTCACCTCTGAGGCGAGAGTTGGGCCGTTTCACCAGCAGCAGCAGCCAGTCCGGACCAAGGAAGAGCGAGCTTCCCGCTGGGTTGGGAACCCTGCGGGGTCCGTCTGCCTCCGCCCCACGCGTGCGGACCGTGCAGACCGCACAGGAGCTCCCCATTCCTCAACTTGCCTCCAAGACGATCGCATCGCTCTCTCTTCCTCGCTCTACAATGGTGAACAACTCCGCAGCGACGGCCACTACCTCCCCGCGCCGCGGCTGGAGCCAGGCGGAGCACGCGCGGTACCTCGAGGCGCTCGAGCTGTTCCCGAACGCGCCGTGGCGCGTGCTCGCGGAACACGTCGGCACGCGCTCGACGCGCCAGGTCATGACGCACGCGAGCAAGATCGCGCTCCGCGAGCAGCGCCACGCTCGGGGCCTCAAGGCGGCCGGTCGCCGCCGCCGCGCCAGCGACGACGGCAGCTGCAGCCCGACCACTTCAGCCGTGCGCCGCGAGCGTCGCACGCAGCGCCAGGCGGCGTGGCGCGCTACTGAGGACGACTCAGCGGTGTGGAGCGGCTTTGTCGGCTTGTTGACCGGCATCCAGGAACCCAGCGCCGGCGTGGCGGATACCTCCGTGTACGGTGCGTTGTTTCCGACCCCGTTTGATAGCCCCGACATCGTGTCCGACGACAGTGTGTTCGTAGGAAATAGCCTGGTCGGTAGTATCGCCGACTGGGACGAGCTGGAATCGCTCGTCGCGGTCTGATTGAGCGGACCCATAGAGTCCCATACGTATGTAAGCTGTATGTACCAATGAAATCCTGAACACCAAAGCAACTCCTCCATGGCCTCCGTCCACGATAGCTATCAGCAACGTCTACGCGTTCCGTGGGGGCTCTTGTCGTCGCATGGCTGAGGCAGCGGACGGCGCCTCGCGGTCGGTCGGTCTTCAGAACCAGTGCCGGTGGCTACAGTGGTGGGAAGGAGATGAGCTCGCGGCTGCCTGTTGTGTGTGGGACGGTCCGTCGAGGAGCCACCAAACGTGTGGCTCAAGGGCGCCGCTCGAGAGTTGTTCCATCTTTGGCACTCGCACAGGGTGCCCACGCGACGAAAGGCGAGAACGGGCCAGTGGTTTCAGGGCAGGAGCTCCTGAGAGCGCCTTTCTATGTGCAGATAGTGAGCTGGAGACCATGCCTGCAAGAAGTACGCGGGCGTACGTAGTGGATACGGCGTCCCGGAGCCAACCTGCCCCGTCGGGAGCTGATACGAACAACCCGGCGCGCACGGCGAAGGTGGCGGCGAGGAGCGGGTCTCCTCGCCCTCTCTCTCCTCCCAGTGAGTCACTCACTGTGAGTGGGCTCCTATTTCTCTGCTTTATCGACTACGGAGCGCCGAAAGGTACGAGAGGACCCATCGCAGAGTTGCTAGCATTCGAACTACGAAAACGTGTATAGTACGCATTACAATGAGATCATGCATGCGCTCAATATCGCCCAGTGGCAAAGAGCGCCAAGTCGCAAAGCAAATCGTCGAGGACGAGGTCGTCGACGTCCTGCGCACCGAGCGCCACGGCATCGGGGGCGGTGGGCGACACGGGACTACTGAGAACCCCGCACACCGCGTACCACGACGCAGCGTCCAGCTCGTCGAGCGCCACATCGACGCTGCTGGCGTCCAGAAACGGCAGCGGTGACGCCGCCACCGAGACTCGACCTCCTCAACGAGTTGCGTGGCGGTCAGTTGCGTACGGAGTTGGCGTTCGTGGGGGTTCTCGAGGGCCTCTGTACCCGACTTGTCCGTTTGGGTAGCGGTGAGTGTGGCTCCCGCTGGGTGGCTGCAGCTTGATCGCGGCCGCCGACCGGATTTCTGGAGACCACGCGCGTGGCGCTTGAGCTTGCTCCGGAACTTGTGCGCGTGGGTCATGACCTGTCGCACCGTGCGCGTGCCGATGTAATGGGCGAGCTGTCGCCACGGGCCGTGCAGGTACAGCGCCATGGCGGCGAGGAAGCGTTCATGCTCGACGTCGGACCGCTTGCGTCCCCGTGTGGGGGGCTCGGTCGGTTTGGATTGGGCCATGGCTGGGGAGGAAGGAGGCAGTCACTTGGCGATGGGGCGTGGAATTCGAGAGCCTTGCGGGTCGGTCTGGAGTCTGGGCGAGGCAAGTGAACCGACAGGAGACACAGTGCTGGAGGAGTGAAGTCCTGCGTGTCAGACGAGTCCGAAACCAGGCCAGTGTCCCTGGTCCAGGGGCACTCAAGGAGCCCTAAACACGAAAATTGGATCGAATAGAACCAAACGAGCACGGTTCCAGGCAGCTGCTCTGTCCAGTGGAGCCGCCGCCGTCGCGCACTGAAGCTCGTGTTGTCATGTACTACGTAGTATCGGAGACTATCCTGGCGGAGGTGGCGACTCGACTGGACCCACTCGTCACGGCTCTTGCTGCACCCGCTGGGTGTGAGCAGTTGCCCACGGCACGAGCTCGGAAGGCTCGAGCGCACCTGGCGAGTTGGCTGCTCACCCATGAGCAAGCCAGGCAGGCGGTGCCGGTCAGCACAAAACACTCAAAACACACTGAGCTTATTAGTCGACCGCCCTGTACCACAGTCCGACGGTACGTCGGCAGTAGACAAGTCCAGTGTAGCACCGCCCGACTCGGGCCATTTCCGCTATTACCCCGCTCTTTAAAATGTTGGAGTCGAGAGGAGGCACACAGAGAACCATAATTGCGGCGAGCTCACACTGCGGAGGCGGGCCGAACAATTCAAAGGGTTAAACCAGTCTAGAGAGACCTCTCTCATCCATATGTGGGAGCGGGGCATCCACGATCCCCGCTACTGTATACGTTGCACCCGATGTGACGCCACCCACGCAGCAGCCCAAAACAGTTCTGAGGGAACGAAACGTTCAAGATGGATGGAGAGCTCCTGAAAACTAAGAAATGATAAATGCCAGAGGGTACCCCATGTCTGTGGAGGCGAAAGCTTCCATCCAGTTCCTTCTGGGAACGTCACGCGGCGAGCGCGTAGGGACCAGAGGAGCCAGTGGCTCGCCCCCGCTTCCTTGTTAGCTGGTGCATCGAGTACCGGGTGGCCGCCTGACGGCACGTATCAGAGCGGTGACGTGGGTTTCGATCGTACACGGCCGTTCCTGTTGCATGTATGCCGTTGATGACCGCCATGCACAAACGGTACCCACGATTCCCAGGACGCCAGAGGATTGCAGGTGGCTGCTTTTCTGCAACCCACGAGACAGCCGTGAGTGCCTTTCGACCGCGTAGTTTGCTCTTCTTCCTGGTTCTACTCGAAAGTGAAAGGTTCGAGGAGGGAACCCGCGAACTCGCGGCGTTGCGTGTGGCTCAGCGCGACGCTCGCCACTGGCAGGTTGCGCGTTCGCCCTACTTCAAGTTGGGCTCACACCTACGCGGCTGCCCCTTCCAGAGCGACGTGGCGACCAGTCCGAGCTAGGTGGCCGCTCCTCTTCCAAGCTAGCGATGCAACTGAATTGGCACTCGCAGACTCTATGAAGCCACCACTCGAATAGCTCTAAAAAGGTGTAGAAATGGAAGCACGTCGTCATATATTGCGTATGATTCGGTGAGGGTGATGTGCTCGGGCGAGGACCGCGTCCTCGCAAACTCCCAATATACTGTAACACGAGGCGCGACACCAAAAAACAGACTCAGCCACGCGAAGAAGGGTTCTGCCGTGGGTGTCGTCGTGAGCTGAATGTTCGCGTTTGTATTACAGTGTGAGGTGGGTTCAAGTTCAGCCAATGTCGCCCCCGGATAAGACTGCCCATCACCAAACACGCGTTGCAAAGTTCAATCTACGCACGAGATGCGCCTCGACTTGGCCCTTGCTCACGTGAGACATGCCCTCCAACCCCTCACTGGCGATCCGATCGCAGTGTGAAGCCCAAAGGTTCTCTCCCCGCCGCCACCACACCCGCGGTGATGGCGACAATGCATCCCCCAGTCCGGACCTGTCGCCAGGGTTCTTGATTTCATTCTACGGTACCGTCCCGGAAACGTTCGAAGACGCATCCTCCCAGGAGGCTCAATCCTGCATCTGCGTGAGACACAACTTCAACATGGGGCGAATGCAGAACATCGCAGCACCTCGGCCTCCGCCCGCCAGTGGAGACTCGCGTGGCGGTCGTTTCCGCCCTCCAGCGCGTCCAGGGAAGTCGTGATTGGCGAGCGTTCTGGTTTGGCACCCACTCGTCCGCGGAACCGGGCAGCTGCCTCTGGCACTGTGGAGGGTCTAGCACGCGGAATGCTCTCCTCGTGGCGCGTCATCCGGTCGTCGTCGGCCTGCTTTACTTCCACAGTTGAGTTGATTATCCCCACGGTTATTCATCGTTGTTCAACAAGGTGATGGGCCACTGAATCATTTTTTTTTATTCTAGAGCGACCATGCCGCCACCACTGCTTTCATGGACGAGGAAGGCGGTTATGAGAGTCGACGATGTTCTAAAAAACGATGTGGCGACGCGAGAGTGCTGGACCCTGGGAACTCGATTACCCGGAGAACGCCATGTGATAACCCGGAGCGGGCACCCATTTGATGTCGACTGTTTGCATACATCCTTATTCCGGGGGAAATTTAACAGGGCCGGCGTTCTGCAATGTTGCGTTCCGCACTTCAACCAGCTCCCTGCCCACACAGCTGATAGTGTTGATGCATTATTAGGCTTCGCAGAGCCTTCCAGGCTTCCCCGTGTTCTCGGATCCTCGGTTCTCGCAAAGCTCATTTCCAAAACACTCCTGTGCGTCCCACAAGCTCCAGCTCGTCTCTTCCACCTACTCTCTCCAAGCAAGCACAATGGTGTCGTCCCCACGTGCATTCTCGACACGCCGCTCGACAGCCAACAAGTCGACCCCAACGGCCACCGGCCGCGTGACCGCACCAAGCCTCCGTGACTGGACCGATGCGGAGCGTCGCCAGTTCCGCACCGGCGTCTGGACTCAAGACGAGCGCTTGTTGTTCCGCGCGGCCATGGAGGCGTTCCCCGACGGCCCGTGGAGCGCCGTTGCCACGTTCGTGGGCACGCGCACGGTTCGCCAGACCATGACGCACGCGCAGAAGCAGCAGCTGCGCAAGGAGCGCCACGCGCGCGGTCTGAAGCCGTCGGGCCGCAAGCCGCGCTCGCAGAGCGACAGCAGCGACATCAGCAGCAGCAGCGACAGCAGCAACAACACTGATACTGGCGGTAGCGACGGGGATCATAACACGACGGCGCAGCCTACACCGTCGCCATCGTTCGAGTCCCAGCGTGACCAAGACGACGACGCGTCGACGGACATGGTGGTCGACTACGAGGAGGAGATCGGTGCGCTGTTGGACGCGCTAACGTTCGACTGGGTGGCGGTCGACCTGGCGTCGCCGGCATGGCTCGAGTTCGAGACCTGGCCGGACTTTGGTGAGTCGGCGCCGTGAAGCTGGCTTGACTTGACCGAGATGGTCTGTCCTCGCTTTCTTTGGAGGCGCGCCGAATCAATCACGTTGGACTTCGCAAAGACTGGACGGGTGGAGCACGTGCTGCCGAATCCTTAACTTCGTAAACATCTAATCTTCTTTATACAACCGTGAATCCTGGGGACTGGCGGGCGCGAGTCACAGCCCTGTCCGCTCTTCCTCTTGAAGATGGCAACGAGGCAATCAAACTGTGAGTCTTCCTGTCCGTCTACTTTCGGCCTAACGGGTCGAAGCGAGACTCGAGTGTCCAGCAAGTGAGCTCATGGTGCATGACGGGGTTGCTGCCAGCCTGCCCCCATCACCCATTCCATTCCAAGAGAGAGTGTGCGAGGCGACCGTTCCCAACTACACCAAAGAACACTCCCCGAGCGGCTGGTCTCGCGAGGGGTCTCCGCTCAGTGAACCGGACATGAGCTCAAGCACGCGTGCGCGCGACTGCGTGAGGCATGTAGCGCCGCCGAGAGCCGACCCCGCTGGTCGTGAAGTCGGCGACTCGGCATTAACCTTGCACCGAGCATTCGGCTGACAAGGAGTTTGTGAACCACCTCGATGTATGAGACAATGCCGTGTGAAGCCACAGAAGCAGTGGCTCGCAGGAGCCCGTTGAGATCTTTTCCATCGCGGACAATGACCAGCAAGTTCGCCCACCAAACGTCGGAGAATCGATAGAAGAAACGACCGGTCTGCAAGAGCAACCATGTTCAGACACACTGAACGAGTTTTACTTTCGGATCAGCGGACTGGCCACTGGCCACTAGCCTCTGGGGACTCTTTATGACATAAAGACCTGACAGAACACACATTGTGTGTTCTCTCAGGCCACTCGGAGGGCATTTCGAGTATCAATTATTGCAGTGACGGGCATCGGTTGTTACGGGCGGCATATAAATTCATAGGATACGCATTCTTCTTCACCACCTCGCCGAGACAATTGGATATCACGATAGCCAGTGGAACGTGAGATACGTTCTTGAGACGACAGACTCTGCAGATGCAGTACCAGCAGCAGTGACAGTGGGAACGGCGGCGGCGGCTGCGATTCGAACACGGTGCCGCTGCCTACAACATCGCCGACGTTGTCGTCTGAGCCCCAGCGTGGCCAAGACGGAGATCAGTCGATTGTCATGTTGAGCAACGACGACGACGACGACGAGATTGGCGCGTTGTTGGATGCGCTGACCTTCGACTGGGTGGCGGTGTACCTGGCGTCGCCGACGTGGCTCAAATTCGAGACCTCGTCGGACTTCGGCGAGTCGGCGCCGTGAAGGTGGCTCGACTTCACCAAGGTGCCCTACGGTCAATATGCACTCGCTTGAAGTAAGCGCCAGCTGAGAAGGCATATACGTGTATGTTTGTTTGTGTATGCGTGGAGGATGGAACACACACAGGAGCAGGAGAGGCTGGTCTATGTTGATGTATACTGTCGAGTGCGATTTTGTGAAACGAAAGGACAACATAAAAGATCCATCTCAACTTTCTTGACTCCTTGGGGTCATACTTCGAAGTACATTGACCCCAAGGAGTCAAAGCTTTTGAGATGGATACTAACTTACACATAGACAGGCTCGTTGTGGAAGCTAACGTGAAACGCAAGCAGAAGACCCCTTCCCAGCATCTGCCATTGGTTCTGCTGTCGCTCTGCGAGCGAGGCTTCCGACCCGATGGCTTGAGCCCGCACGCGTGGCGCTCCATGCGCAGCTGCTGCTTCTGCGCGTGCGTCATGGTCTGGCGAACCGTGCGCGTGCCCACAAACGTGGCAATGGCGACCCACGGACCGTCTGGAAACGCCTCCAAGGCTGCGCAGAACCGAATATGCTCTTCCTCCGTCCAGGCGCCTTTGCGGAACTGGCGATGCTCCGCGTCGGTCCAGTCACGGAGACTTGCGGCGTTCACGCGGCCGTTGGCCGTTGGAACTGAGGCGTCGATCGACGAGCGGCGTGTGCCGGATACGTGAGTCGGAAGCATGCTGCTGTTGGAGTTGGGTGTCGAGGCGGCGGGCGAGGCTTGGAGCATGTGGGACGAAGAGGCGATTTTGAAGAATGCAGCGAGAGAGGTGCGAAGGACCTTGGGGTCTAGGAAGCACCGCCCTGCGTTAGCCTGAGATCAACAGAGGAACGAACGCCGGCAGCCGGAGCCTGGCGCCGGAAGGAACTAGCACGCGCGAGCACACAAGACCACAGGGGCACTGCTGTCGGATTACGAAGCGTGCGGATCCTTCCTCGGATCTCCGCTCGATGTGTTCTCACCAGCGTGGCTCGAGGCTCACCGTCTGCTTTGGTGTGGGGCCCTGGCGGTTGAATTCTTCTGGTGGAGCGCGAAGAACAACCACGGTCGGAACACGCCCACAAGCATGGGAACGACCCGGCGTTAAGAGACGCTGGGTAGCCAACGCGGATCGCCCGCTATAGGTCGATCCGTGCGCAAGTGGCATCGCATTTTCCATTGATGGGCAGCTGGCGTCTGGTCACGTCAGTAGCACGTCAGGGACGGAGAAGGCTCTAGATTTCCCACATGCGAAGTTGAAGTGCGACGCGCGCAGGTTCCAGCCTCCTGGCACTCGGGCAAACACGCAGCTGCGCGCCGCGTTCCATGGACAAAGCAGGAAGGCACGATCTTCGACCTAGGCCAACAGCGGCGGCAGTTGCCTGTGTTGCGAGTGTGTCGTGGGAACCCAGGCCCGGGTTGGTCCATCCTGAACACCACACCAGGCGGGGCATCGCATAGGAGAGCCCTGGGCTGTGGTGTCCACTGCTCTGGAAGGCAGGTGCTGCCTGATAACTCGGATGCGCGCGTAACCGCCCAACCGAAGAGAGTCGTCACCGCCCGTTCGGTGGGTACGATCGACGTGGCGGCGACGAGGGCGCCTATCCGGAGTCCTCGGGACGCCGGATACCAGCGCTAGGGGCTCAGCTGCTCGATGGGGCTCGCACCGTTCTGCCAACACGACGCACACGTGGCCGCATCCATGGACGTGCTCTTCAAGGCCCCGAGGCAAGTCGCCGTCCGGGCGACCGATGGAAGATTAGAACGTATACTTGCAGTGTACCGTCTTGCTCGGTGCGTTTCCTCCCGGTTTGACAACCGGAGCGTAGATTCCAAGAAGAATCTGGTCTCCACACCGGAAAGCGTTCACAACGTTCCCTACCTCGCCGCCACACGGTGCGCGCGTGTTCCGGTGGTGCGCGGTAACGCTCCTTGAAAAGGCACGGAACGAAAATAGTCTCGGGGCTGTGATTCCCGCTTCACGAAACGTTTGGGCTCTCTGTGGTAGCTGAAACCACGGGGAGCGCCTGGGTACGGTCCACCGTAGTTCGTCTGTCGTTCCCGCCGCTTCCTGCTAATCCGTGGGTCTTCTAGACCAGTCGGCGGCGCTTTCCTCGGTCGCGAAAGGCTCCTGCCACCGCACGCACGACCGTTAGCGTTGACTTGTGTTGACGACGATGCGTAGTCGGGCGCGTACCGCGGATGACGGGCCACTCGTAATCCGCTGCACAAGAGGACCGGATCCCTCTGCCATCTCGCCGGTGCGTCCGCACTTCCCACCAGACCGCACTGACCATACTGACCACCCGAACGCGCAACGTCCGGACAGGACACAAAGACGTGCAGCACTCTGCGTCAGCTTTCTATCTGTGGTATCCGGCAGGCTATCGCGTAGAAAAGGGCAGATCGGCTGCTTGTGTTTTGCTGTTGTGGTCATGGATGTGGAGGACGTGCGCGTGTCTCTCCCCCCGTGTGTGTTTACTGAACTCACCCCAGGACGCTCAGCCGTACTTTCCCTGTCGAGGTGTCACCTCGATGACCTCGAGGACCGTCGGCAAGTGAGACTTTCGTCGCGGCCTCGTTTTGCACGAGCCGCAGTCTTCGATTGCCCCGCTCACGGGCACGACCACGTCTCCCAGGACAGCCCCAATCACACAACATGGCGCCTGCGTCCTCTCCAACGGGACCAAACTGGACCCTGGAAGAGCACCAGCGCTTCCTCGAAGCCCTGGTGCTGTACCCGAACGGCCCATGGAAGCAGCGCGCCGAGTACGTGCGCACGCGCACGGCGCGGCAGCTCATGACACACTCCCAGAAGCTCCACCTCAAGCGGAAGCGCCACGCGCGTGGGCTCCAGAAGGCCGGACGGCCACCCGGCGCGTGTCAGCACCCTCACGTCCGTCGCACCACGGCCCACGAGCTAGCGACGGCAGATGAGACCACACGACAGGTCGCCGCGCGCCCGGCTCTCGAGAGAATGGACAGCGACTTGTTGAATGACGTCCCACGGCCCACGCGGCGTTCACCTAAGACATCGGCCGCGCAGATGTCGATGTCGCTGCCCCCGTGTGTCGAGGGAGGCAGCCGTGGCATTGCGGAGACGCTCCAGCCGTTGGTGGAGATGCCACTGCACGGGGATTCACTCGACACGCTCTGGGCCGCTGACGCGTGCGACGGCGCCTTAACCGACAGCCCCGTCTCACCTGACTCGGCGGTTTCATCGCTCCTCGACGGGGACGGCAGCGACGACGCCAGTCTTCTCGCTCTGTGGGACTGGCTTGAAGAGACCGAGCGCTTTGGAGGGACACTCTAGATGCAGGGGTGTGTGCGCGGACACAAACTGAATGAATGACAATAGCTATTGGATCTTCTTGAGCCTCAAGAGTCCTCTTTGAAATCGCACGCGCACGCGAGCACTTGAGTTGCGAGAGCGAGCGACCAAGCCAGTGACTGGACGCTGGTCGGGTCAGCGCTGTGGCTGTGGTGGAAAAGCGTCGGAAAGTGCACACGACACGCCAGCGCGACGCGGACGGTTATGAGGACGCCAGGATCGTGGACAAAACCGACGGCCCTACAATCTCCGGCCGTCGTTCCAGCGCCGCCCCGGAACAATGCAGCCGCGTACCGAAGAGAAGGCCACCTAGTTGAGACGCTTCCTCGAGGCCCTGGCTCTGTATCCGAGCGGCCCGTGGACGCAGCGCGCTCGGCGCGACAGGTCATGTCCCACGCGCAGAAGCCCCGGCTCAAGCAGCAGCGCCAAGTGCGAGGACTCTTCAAAGCCGGGCGGCCGCTGCGCGGCAGCCCGCGCGACTCGACGACCAAACCGCGTCAGCCAACGACGAGAGCTAAGGCGTCTCGACGGCATTCGCAGGCGAGCGTCACGGTGGCGCCCCCAGAGCCGCCGTGCGGCGGTGTCGGACTGTTGCAGCCCGTCAACGTGGCGTGGGGAAGGAAGCGCGTGCTCCGCGCTCGTTTTCGACGCGGCGGATTCGTGTGCCGCCACCGCCTGTGCACCATGCAGCCCCTTTGTTTTTCCCGGTCATGCCCAGCGCCTTCCCGTGCTTCGACAGCGACGAGGTCTCGGCGATCCTCCCGGGCCTGGCGTGGGACGCCACAATTGTGTAAAGACGCGATTCCTCGTGTATAATGAAGCACCGGTTCGTTTCTTCTGAATGCTTGGAGGCCGAGTCTCCGCCATCGTGTCTGCGGTGCGTGTGTCCATGGAGCCGAGCTCGTGCGCTGGTGCTCGTGCGCGGATCGACCCGCACGCACACGCGCGCGTTTTCCGCGAAACGCCCGTGAAACAACTTCCTATGGACGCGCCGCGTGCGCACTTTCTTGTCACTTTGCGGGCCGGCGACGGACGTTCTGTCTGTGCTGGCCCCGGACAGCTGGGGCGCCATCGGCTTCATACTAGGACGGCGGACTCGTGCGCGCTGTTGGAACCTCACTGCGCCGGAACAAAAGCAGCCGACGGGTATGAAGGGGTCACAAATGCTGGGGCAACGGTATTGTCTCGTCCCGTGCATCCAGTAGACGGGGTCTTTTTTGTACGGTTCCGTGTTGCGTATCATGCGCCTGGCTCGTGATACGTTGTGTGTGTCCAGCACACACCGTTCCGCGAAGCCATTCCGTCGAAGAAAAGGAACGAAAACGCTTGGGGGTAAAGACAAGCGCCGCCCGTAGACTCGATTGTGCTCGCAACGGGAGCCGATTCATCTACAGCCGGCGCCGGTGCCGAGATTGGGAACGGGAGGAAGCTGCCGCGCGCCGGCTGGCTGTCTTGTGCCCACTATCGATATACTCGATCGGCGTGTTCGGATCATCTACAGTCGTATCGGAGACCGTCGTTTCTCATGCGCGCCTTCTCTGCGTCGACGGCGCCGGCTCCATAGGTTCGCGCCGCCAACGAAACGCTTCGTCCCTACTTCCCACACGTAACAAGGTTCCGCTGAGCGCTGTGGTGCCCAAGGCAAGTGCCAGGAAATGGCACACAGCGACAGTAGAGACCTGGACAGTTGCCAGTAAAAAGGTACTTCGTACTTCAGTAGTACAGACCGCCGTTGTGTGACTGTAAGTTGTTAGGGCCGTCTGTCCCAACCTGGGTTGCCTCCGTGATGATACATGCGGCGCGTCGGGCCAGTGTCCACTGGCGCCTATCAGGCCATCATCGTTGCCACTCGCGCCGGACGCCAGCGCTCGCTGGACCGCTTGCGGCCACACTGTGTGGACTTTTAGAATAAGACTTCCAGAGGTGCAGCGGACGAGACACGAGCCGCAGCGCTGGACGTTTCTGCCTCAGAAACTCATTTCTATCCATCTGTTGGTCCTTTATGTAAAGTGAGCGGCGTCCCATCACCCAACTGAACCCATCTACTCCCCACAGTCGGTCCCACTTACTCCAAAGCGCTGGACGGTCACCACTTATGGCACCGACACTGGCTCGGGGAAGGCAGCAAGGTCGGTCATTCTCCAAGTTTCCTTCACGACCAATATCTCCGTCGTATCTCCACATCTACACAACCTCACACAGACGGTGGATCGCTATGGCGCGGACGACAGCAGCGCCCTCCTCAACGGGACAGAAGTGGACCCAAGACGAGCACGAGCGCTTCCTCGACGCCATGGCGTTATACCCGCAGGGCTCGTGGAAGCAGCGCGCCAAGCACGTGCGCACGCGCTCGGCAAGGCAGGTCATGACGCACGCCCACAAGATCCAGGAGAAGAGGGAGCGCCACGAGCGCGGCCTCTTCAAGGCCGGGCGGCCCCCTCGCGGCAGCGCGCCCAAGCCAGCGTCCACGCACGCTTCCAAGCCGACGTCTCGCCGCCACAAGCGGGAGATTCCTTCCACGCGCGAGGGACAAGAGCGCACGTCGACGTCCCCACCGCCGATGGAGCCAATTGGTGGGATCGTGGCGATGCTGCAGCCGGAGGCACCGATCCACGGGCTCCAGTTGGCGCCATTGTTTCCCTCCGACGCGTGGTGCGCGCGTGATGGCCCGTTCAGCCCCGTGTCGCCCGGTGCTGGCGCGTTCACGTTCGACAGCGGCGAGGTATCTGAGTTCCTTGACCTGATGCGCGACGTGGAGGAGGCGATGTCCCCCGAAGCGATCGTGTAGACTTGGCTCGGCCGAGTAAGTTACCTTCAATTCAATACATTAATTCACTTGTTCGCGTGCTTTGTCGTTGCCGGATCCGTGGGACGCTCGGCGCTGGTGGTCGCCGAGAACAATCCGCGGCGCTCGCAGGCGCGAGGGCGGGGGCCGAGCGGGCGCCGTCGCCAAACGCACGTCGTGGACCTTGTGGACCACACTCCCGGAGTCCTCGTGGGATACCTTCCGAACTGCCACGGTTGGCGGTCGCTGCGTGCGCCGCGTCATCTCCTCGACCTCGAGCGCCGCAAGCTGCCGCAATTCGTGCGCCAAGCCGAGCTGCTTGCGCTTCTGCGCGTGCTGCTGGAGCTGCAGCTGCCGCACGAGCCGCCGCTGGAGCGCCACATGCGCGCACTGCTGCTGCGCGCGGTGGCGCAGCGCCGTCTGGCTCTGGTGCTGCTGGATCGCCTGCGACTGCGCCATGGCCTGCGCCTGCGCCTGCATCACGGCTGTCGCCACGCTCGACGCGTCCATGCCACCGCCGCCTTGGTGCTGCTGCTTCTCCGTGAGCACGGCGACGTGGCGCCGCAGCTCCGCGAGCTCCAGTTGGTCGCGCTCGTTTGTGTCGCGCCGCGCCGCGAGCTCGGCAACCGCGTGCTTCAGCTGTAGCTTGAGCTTGAGATTCTTCCTCTCGAGCCGCGCCTCGCGCGCCTGGGACACCGCGTGGACGTGCTCGAGCTGCATGAGCTGCGTCTCGACGCGCAGGCTCTGCTCCAACTGGCCATTGACCTCAACCAATTGGCGCTCACACTGCGCGAGCTGGCTGGCCATGGCGTCGCGCGCCCGCGTGCTCATTGCTAGCTCGTCGCGCACGCGCTCAAGCTGCTCGCGCAGCGCCGTGTTGTCGTCTTCGAGCTCGCGCTGTTGCTCGACCTCTCGCGTGAGCGCGTCCACTCGGATCAGTAGCTCTTGGTTCTCGCCCTGGCATGCGAGCAGCTCGCGTGACTGCGTCTCGAGCCCACTGGATGCGGACGCCATCGTTGCCTCCGCTCGACGCAGCAGGATCCGCTGACGGAGTCCCGAGATCGCCAGCGCCGTGGCGTCCGCGAGCCGCTGAAGCAGACGCATGGCCCACGCTTTGGCGTCGGCGCCTGCTGACGCGTTCACATGAGAGCGCGTTTCCTCGGTTAGCCGCGCGACCATCGTGCCCAGCAGCTCGCGGTCGGTGTCATCGCCTTGACTTGCAGCCAACACGCGGACGCGAATCAATGTCTCCATCGCCACGCCCCCATGATATTCATCGTCTCGTTCCTCGCTTGCTCGGGCCTTGATGACCGCCACCGAGGACGCCGTCGCGGCGTGGTAGGCGACATGGTCACACCGCAGCACGCGTTGCATCATCGCCAGCGCCTCCTGGATCAGCGCCCGCTCGTCTGTTGCCTGGATCAGCGTCGCCGACACGACACTCAGTTCCTCCTCGAGCGTTGCCCGGCGCTGCCACTCGTCGCGCTGCGACCGCCACTCGGCATTCCGCTGGGCCGCTTCGGTGGCCTCGGCGGACGCGAGATCTCGCTGTGCGGTCGCGCGCGCTTGCGCTCGAAGTAACTGAGACGAGTGGGCCGCGATCCCGCGCAGGAGCAACGGCACGTGGACGCGCTCGTCGGCCGCGTCAAACACAGTTGCGAGCGTCGTCGATCCGGACAGCGCCACCAGCACGAACGACGAAGATGAGAGTCTCTTTAATGCAATCCAGTGGCGCGCGTCGATCTTGTGCAAGCGGAAGTCACTGATATCCGTTTGGGCAAGCTTCCATGTGCGAGCGGCAGCGTCGTGAACCCATGGCGGAGCCGCCGACGTCGATGACGACGAGAGCGCGTCCCGTACCACGCCGTTCTCACCAAAAAATAGCTCACACGTGCCCAACAAATGCTTTCGCGTGTCACCGCGAGCGCACCACACGCTCTTCCATTCGCGCGCTACGAGCAGCCGAAGCGCGGCGTCGTCACTGCCATCGTCTGCATCGAGCGCCTGTACGCGTAGCACAAAGTCCAGCACGCCGGATGTGACCGCGGTCTGTAGACGATCTCGACGGCGCTCGGCTTCACGCTCCTCGTCACTGTCGGCGTCATCAGCGCAGTCTCCATCCGTCGCTCGGAGATCAAAATCAATCTGGTTGTCGTGAGGAACTGCGGCCACGTGACTCGCCGGATCCGGTAGAACTGGTGCAGCAACCGACTGACCGGACGCAGCGCGACTCAACTGCGAGTCATATATAGGAGTGACTTCCTCGCTTTGCCTTACAGAATCGACCATCGCGTTGGGGTTAACCAGGTGCGTGGTCCCGATATCACACTCCCGAACGACGTGCTGTTGTGCTTCGGCGGCATCGTGGACCGCCATCCCGAGGGCGGCGTTGCTATGGACACGACCGTTGTCAGCGAGTCGGCCAGGCGGCGCAGGCTGCCTATGGTTCCCAACTCGCTGCTTGTTCGCAACAATCGAACCGATCCAGTCGACGCGCGACGCCATCGTGTCGGCCAACTCCTGCACGAGAGACGCCACCTCAAGATCTCCCACCGTAGCCGGCACGCCCTTCAACTTGACCAGCAGGATGCCCACGACGTCGTGGTGTTGCTCCCGACCCACGTCGTGCTCTTCATCATCATCGCTGTGGTTCTCATCCAACGCGAGCTCGCTCTTTCCCCCTGGCATTACTGGTCGATGGCGCCGCACTGGAAACAGCATAGTGCCGTCGACAAGCGCCACACCCGCGGGTACTTGCTTCCCGCTGCGAACACTCTGAACCATCTTGCGCCACTCGCGACGCTGCTCAAGTTGATCAAGTGCCACACAGAAAAAACTCTTGGCGGCTGAGTCGTGCGACGGCAGCGAGAAGATGAATCCGCCGGATTTCGATCCGGCCGCGTGGACTACGCCGTACAACTGGACGCTTACGGTAGCCGTGTCCGCGAGCGCGCGTTGGAGCCGTTGGTGTGCCGTGTCCTGGAGAAAGCGACACATTTTGGTGAGTTTACCGGTCGCGATGGCCACCGCATGCTGTGTGGGTTTCTCTGAAGGTCTCCAAACTTCGTGGCTTGAAAGATCGTGAGCCAGTTCAAAGTGGAGGGCCTCCCACCAGTGTAGTCTCGCGTGAGCCTTCGTCAGACGCTCACTCGTAGCGCTCAACTGCATCGTCAGATCTTGTGTTGCCGCCTCTAGCGCGCCTGCCGCAGCAGCCTGGAGCTCCACCCGCTCCATCTCCGCTCCCTTTGTAGCCGTCAGCGCCACACAGATCTCGACAAACCGATCCACCAAAGCGAGCTGCTCATGGGAGGTGCGCTTATCGCTGGCAAACACGATCACCATACATCGGATGATCGGATCGTCACCTGGGAGCCACACAACTCGCACGCGCTTGTATTCCGATTGAATCAGCACGCGTATCTCGTGGGCCGGCGGTAGGCTCCGTCGCACAGCACTACTGCTGTCGTCAAGTGGTTGTATGGCCTTACGAACGCTGGCGCCTTCCGCGTCCGAAAGCGTACTACGCATCACCGTTGGTTCACGCCCCTCACTTGATTCCAGTAGCAGCACGCCGTGGACGCCCTTGACGCTTGCAATCTCATCCACCAACGAGGTCCACAGCGCACGTGGCTCGTGCATGTCCACTGGAGTTGCTGTGATGCGCTTCTGTAGCTCCTCGAGCATCTCACCGGTGACTTGGAGTGTGGTCTGAAGCGACGCGTTACGTTGCTCTGCCTGCATCAGATGGCTCTTCATCTCGAGTCCCTGCATCTCCAACTCGCTCTTCTCTCGCTCCAGACTGTGAATTTGAAGCGTAGACGCGTCGAGCGAAATGCGCTGCGACTCTGCATCATGGACCACCGCAAAAACAGTCGCGAGCCACGGCCGAACCACAGTATCCACAATCTCCACCACCGAGTCCGCGACGACAGTATTGGTTTCGCTCCAGTGGATGACCACGACGCCGACAACTCGACTGCTGCACGCGTTGTGGACGGCGACCACGAGACGGCGGCCGCTCGGAGTGGACTCGACAGCGAGCGTCTCATCAATCGTATCATTCACAAGCCTGTCCAACGACTGGGCAAAGGCGCGCGACCGACCGGACGGCGATAGCGACGCACCGCGCGTCGTGAGGGGAACGAGTAGCCGATGTGTGTCGTCTCCGCTGCTGGTCACAACGTCGTACATATCGACGGCTTCGCATGCACACACGGTTTGAATGAAGTTTTCAATTTGCGGAGTGATCACGCTCCACAAGCTCTCATTCGAGCAGGAATCTCGGGACGCCTCGACGGTTAGTCGCACAAGTTGTTCCACTTGATGCTGAGCGCTCTGCAAGAAAGCGATCCACTGGTGGGCCTCTTCGTGCTGTTGCTTCACGGCGACGAGCGACATCTCGGCCTCCACAGCGCGGCGACGAGCCGCGTCGTGCTCTTTGTACCATACCTGGGCGGTTGCAGCGAGACGTAAGTCCACTTGGAGCGCGCGAACGACGTCCGCAGCGATAGCCCCAGACGAAGATCTTGCCAAAGCGACGATCACAGCAAACAAATGCACTGCCTGGCTGCTTGCTGACGCATCAGCTACAGGGACAGCGGCAAGAACAACATCGGACGCTGGCGAACACTTGGTCGGGAACAAACTCTGCAACGGCGAAGTGGCGGCGTCCGGGACTGCTGGGATCGTCTTCGTTCGAGCAATTTCGAGATGATCCGTGGTCCACAGCTCCAGTTGAGACACGATATGTTGACAAGCTGGCGATAGCTGCACTGTCTCGGGCATCACAACACGGTGACGCTCTACATCGAGCTCAAAAAATACGATGCGAACTGCCTCGACTTGTGGGAATGTCTCGACTATATCTCGCTCCACCTGGACCATCGCACGCGCCCACAAATCGTCTTCTCCACTTGAACCACTCGTAGACAAACTCGAACGCAACACCATGTCAACAGCGTGCCAATGCTGCACAATATCGCTTCGCCGTGCTTCGTCCTGCTCCAATTTGAGCGCGGCTTCTTGTGTCTCTCTCTGGGTTTTTGTGTGGACATCCTCCAGTTGCTCTTGAAGTTGTCTTCTCAGAAGGGCCCCTTGAACCATGGAAGCGACAAGCTCCATTTCACCATCACATGGACTCGTTGTGTCAGTCCACTCAAGCACGCCAAGACACCGACCATCCACTTGAATCTTAACGATGCTAGGCGATGTCTTCCATGTCGTGGGATCATAAGCTCTCGTGCGTTTAGAATCGTCGGGCTGGATCGTCCACACCGTTGCTTCATCACGATCACAGACCCATAGGCAGAGCCCTGGTACATCGTTGACCACTCGTACGACGCACTCACTGCTTGCTGCGCCTTGTTCGACGGTTTGCAACGTCATCAGCAGTTGACCAACTTGTCCCTTTCGTGTCGAGTCCACCGTCAATTCAGAGACTCGACTAGCCTGGTCTTCGAGGAGCTGCGTGAGTCGAGTTGACTCCAAAGCCCCTTCGCGTATGCGCTGATAAAGTGCGAGGACGCTTACAACCACCACCACCAGCCCCATCGCCTCCGCAAGAACGCGTTCCACTTTGGTTTGCACCAATTTGGGTGAGGAAGGTTGCTCCATCTCGTCATGGAGGCGCACCGCCACGGCTCCGGTCGACAAACAATCTTCTTTCGTGTCTTTCCACACGACTGCGAGAACCTTCAGCGCGAGCGCTCCATAAAACTCCAATCGCAACCCGACGTCACTCGACTCTCGTCTTAAACTCGACACAAAGCCTACCCGCTCTGCGGGAGAAATCCATTCTCCGACTACTGTGTCGAGGAGACTTTCGTGCTCACCTTGACGAACTGCGATTCGAGTGGTCGGTTCATGTCTTTCGTTGCGACCACTGAGCACAGTACTGACTTCACTTTCCACATGCGTTTGAACTGCTCGTAAGAGCTCCTCACGTGTCGCCTTCAGCACATCCAGATCCGCGCTGTCTAGCGTTCGCAGTCGGCCGAACACGATTCGACGGACTGCCGCCCACTTGTCCTGGCTCTTGTTGGAGATATCTAACTCGCTTCGAACGAGATCCAACGCGCTTGCGGTATCATCCAACTCGGCTTGAATAGCGAGGTGGTAGCGTTTTCCAAAGTACCCCGCGAGAACGCGGCTCACTACGCGCGCAAGATCTGCAACGAAGGTATCATCCATCTCCGATTCTTCGTCATCTACTACCAACACCAGGCGACACGCTCGCTTGCCACCTTGAGTTGGTATTGGAAGTACCACGATCACGAGCTGATTCGTCTCATTCACCTGAACTCGAGGAGCTCCCAACTCAAGAAGGAGATCGATCTGTGAGCCGAGAAATGGCGGGCTGCATGCCGTGGTCGTCACGCACGAAGTCAACAGATGAGACGCACGAGTCGAGAGACGTTGTGCGGCTTTGCTGTCACTGCTCCACGCGATCCAACTGTCTTCACCGTCGTCCACAGACAGCGCCACGCTCGCGTGCAGACGCGTCGTGCCGACTTCGGCGCTATTCGATGCCACCGCTTGGTCCACAAGGGCGTGGGTAATCTTCAGCATCATGGTATCCTCAGTGTCCTGGCCGCTTATATCGTCCATCAGGTGCTGAACGCCAACCAGTACTGACGTTTGCACAGCTCTTCGGGTAAGCATCGCCCGCGCGTCCTGGGCTATCGATAACTGCTTTTCTTTCTCACTCAGGCAGTCACGCAGCAGACGAATCTCCTGCACGTCTTGCTGTTTTGCATCCAAGTGTCGGAGCTGGCATGTCAGCAGGCTCGCTGCGAGCGCTCCGAACTGATCTACCTGAGCAGCGAATTCTTTGTCATCGTCTTCTTGCTCACGCGCGCTGCTCTCTTTTGCAACCACCAAAAGGCCAAATCCTCCGAGTGGGAACGTTGACACGGACCGCAACAGCGCATGGTTGCGCACATTGAGAGACGGCGATGTCCTCTGTTCGGACGCGTCAAGCTCCGACGAAATGACCGTCATCAGTTCATCGTCACATTTGGCCAAGTCGAAACCATCCCCGGTCACGAGTACGTTGACATGACTCGCTCGCGGCATCAGCTTGAGTAATTGCGCTTGTGCTGCACTTTTCCAGGCAGTCATCTCACTCTCTGATGCGTCACATTGCATGGCCATCCACGAGCACCATCGCGTCCACAACGCACCATTCTCAATCTTCATGTCGTCCAGCAAACGCGCCTGTTGCTTCAGCACGCTTGACATCCGGCGACGAAGATCCAGAAACGTCTCGACTGTGGAGCCCACCGAACGTGCAAGTGCCGACGTTGCGAAGGCCTTTTGGTCTTGGTCGGTCTCGAATGCAAACTCCAACACGCCTAGTACGCGGGATGTACCGTGCACATTGAGCGGCATCGCGTAGTAGAACCGTTCAGTGTCAGCGCTTGCCGGGCTCTCGCTTCTTTGGATTCTCACCCTCATTTCAAAGTCAAACGAAGGGTGCCGTTGCGTGTACGTCAATGGAGCGCCTGACTCGAGAACACACACAGCCATGCCGCCTCCTTGTCGCTTTCTTGCTCCTACGGTTCCGTGGTTTGGACTCGTAACGCTGTCTCGCTCGTAAATCACAACACGACCATCAATGTCATTCCGAGCCGTCCATATGGAATGTACTGCGGCGTCTGTCGCATCCTGTGAGTCTTCATCATCCGTGTACTCGGCCACAAAAAGAGTTACATGAGCCCTTTGAAGAGCCGTGTCTTGCGCATCGCTTAACCGCTGAACCTCAACGACGATCTCCTCCACAGTCTCGCAGCCCGCCAAGCGTTCGCCGAGTCCAAGCACCACATCCCTCTCGGTGGTAAGCGACTCCGCCTGCTGGAGCACTTCCCTCAATAGATCGGCTTCCACTCGTATTGCAGCACGCTCGTTTTCACAGGCTTCGGTCCATAGAGATAGTTCAACTGCTTTTGAAACCCGAGACAGCGTGCGTATCTTCTCGTCTTCAAAATCCTCTTCGTCATCCATTGCCACGCCTTCGACCAGCATTAGCAAGGCTGCCTTCTGGCCGCCAGCGGTAATGGACACCGCCGTCACAAACGGCGTCGAGGCAAAGTCCTCCCCCGTACATATCGTTCGCTGGAGTGCCGCAAACTGACCTTCCACACTGAGCGAGAGTTTTTCGTGCTCCTCCGTTTTGATGGCTGCAAATTGCTCCAGTGTCTCCCCTTCGAACAACACCTTGAAACGCACCGACCCTTCACCCAAGTTACCAATCGCCTCCCGCAAGTCAGATCGAAATCCACGCTGGCACGAGTCAGCTACTTCGTCCACACCGGATCCGCTACCGATTACCGAAGCCACAATTCTGGACCAGAACGTCCGCTCCGCCGCCGCCCTTGCTTCCAGACTCAAGGCGTGTCGCTGCCAGCGCTGCATCTGCGCATGCAACTCGGCCATGGGCTTCTGCACGGCGTCGAGCAGCGGCAGGTCGCTCTCCGCACTCTTCGCGTTCACACCGCCGCCAGCCACCACCATTTTGACCCCTGGCGCTATCGAGAGGGCGACACTTTCGATTTCATTCGTGTTTCCTGCCTCAGATTCTGGAGATGTGCAGTGGCTAGAGTCGCCTTCGTGGACGATCTGTACCGTGAGCCCTGGGCCCGTCGTGGGGCGACAGATCGAGCGCCTCGCCTCGAGCGCGGCCGCGAGCAGGCTCGCGAACGCGTCTAAAAAGTCGATTTGGATCGGCTTTTTGGTGGTCACAAGGGCTTCGATGGCACCCACCGGACGGTCCTCGGCGTCGCGCAGCACGACCACGAGCAGTTGCTTGGCCGTCGAGCCTTGGAAGAGATCGCGCTTTTTGATCGTGAGGTCGATCTCCGGATCGAATCCAGAGTCCCGATAGACGCGGTCCAGTGGCAGCGCGAGGAACATGTTGTGGTTCGTACTCGGTAAGACGCAGTCCGCGTGGCGCTCGAGCCATCGCGGGTTAGTCGCCGGCGCCACCGCATCTGCCCCAGTGGACGACGACCGCGCGGAAGAGGACAACGATGACGACGACGAGCAGGATAGACGAGCTGGCAGGGTATCATCGTTCGCAGCGTCTTCCTCACCGACTTGTTGGTCCACATTCTTCTGGATCCCGGTCCACTGTGCGGCCGTTAGCTGACTGGTGGCATGGACCGCGCGGCCCACAATGCCCATCGAGTCCGAGCTGCCCTGGACGGCAATAGCTCGGCCGTCCGCGAGCACCAGCGTTAGACCACCGCCAGTCGCCGCGCTCGTTTCGATCTCGTACAGCCGCGCGTCGCTCGCTGGGAGATACTGCGTCAGCAGCGCCTTGACCGCCGTGAAGAAGCGCGGCTTAGAGCACACGTACCGCCAGAGCGTGATGCTGGCCGTGCACATGCTCTGCACGAACGCCTCGCGCCGCGAGAGCTCTTCTTTGTGGACCTCCTGCGCATAGAGCTGCTGGAGTTGCTCCATGTGGAGCTGCAGGTCCTTGAGGCGGTCGCCGCCGGTGGGGACCACGCCCGCCAGTGCGACTGCGGACGCCGCGGTCCCCGGCCGTGCGGACACTGGACGGCCGCTCCGTGGCCGCTGTGCTGGATACGCGTCCGGAGACGACATAGCGTCTATCCTGTCCGAGTAGCGGACGCTGCGCATGCCCGGCGTCCGCACACTGCGGCGTCCAGCGTCCACGACGTCCAGTGCGGCCGCTGTGTGGACGGAGGAGCCGCGCGGCCGCTGCGCGCGTGGGGTGTCGCGCCAATGGTGGTCGTACGACGACGACGATTCCGGAAGACTCGCAGAGCTAACGTCGCTAGCGTCCGACGGATAGACCCCGCTCATGGTCTAACCCCGTTTAGACTTGCCGCGATTCGCGCGCACGCATGGTCAGTTCTCTCGCTGAGCTTGAATGCGGCGCTTCAGTGACTTCCGAAGGGTTACGTTTATTGAGACGGCGAGCAACATAACCCGATCAGGAACGAAGGGTAACTGGGTACTCTGTAATACCTCCAGGTTCACATACCCGTACCATCCCGACTTCAATGGCTACATATCCATCGCCATTTCGAGTCCACTGCATCGCCCGTGCGCTTTGCGATGGCTTCGCCGCCCAACTGGAGCGAGGAACCTCACTCGTATCCTGCGCTTCGCCGTCTTTGTGCAGCGTGATGCTCGAATCAAGCGCGAGACGCGCCGCACCGTCGCGTCAACAGGACGACGCGTGTTGGTTCGACCGAGCAAGTGTGTGCGACTGCAGCCACGAAACGGCCTAAAAATGGATGCTCGTGCCTAGTGCCTGGGGTGCGCTTCAGTGGGTTCCGACGGTAAACACTACACGCAGGTGTGAAGCCTAAGAGAGATTGAGTCACGGAGGGACCATATCGTCTCCCTCGTGGCTTGATGACTCAAGTATTGCCGAACGGCGCTCCACCCCAGCTCATCGCGGTGGCGTCCGCGGCGTCTGTGCTACCACCGCCAACTGCCGGCCCGTCCTGGCCTTTGCTGAGACTTTCGCCATGGGCGAGTTCGCTCCACATCATGGTGACGATGCTGCGCAACGTCTCGCTGAGCACGGTAATCGCCTGGGCCGTCGCATTCCTCACAAGCTGCGGCAACATCTTCTCGAGCCAGCCAGCACGTCTACAATCGCATACGATGTTCTTGGCGTGGTGCCCAGTGATCACGAATGTAACGTCAAGTCTCAGCTACCTGTGCGTCGCGAGTGCTCGTTGGCGATTCGATCGGCGCTGGCTCACAGGTAACCAGAAACGACCGAGCTTCTTCATCTTTGCGATGCGTGTCGCGCGTGGCTCTGCGTTCCATCTGGCGTTGTCGACTGCGTTCACCATCGTCCTTGCAGTGGTTTGTGGCTCGACTTGGTACCCGAAAAGCCTTGGACCCGTGCGGCTTGACTTCTATGGCGCTATGTTCGGAAACCACTACGTGTTTGTGGCGACAGACGTGGCCCCGCGGCGCATCAACCGACAGGAGACTATGAAGGCATTACAGCCCCATCAAAATCCACAGCCTTCGGCAGCACAAGCCAAACACTGGAGCCGCACCCCGCCAATACGCCAGGTCTTGCGTGCGTACCTCCGGACAATGCCCTTCATTCTATCTGTCTTCGTCGCTGGTTTGTACGTCCAAGTCACCAGCCAGTGGATCTTCGTCCGATGCTTTCGTTGTCACGAGCCTGGCTGTTAAGATTCTGGTGCAGGAACTCGCCAAGAAATATCTTCAGCACCGCAAAGTGAAGCTTCTCCACGTCATGTGCGTGGTAGTCAGCTTACCGACCATTTTGATTGACACTCAAGTCTGCGTCGTCATTCTGAGCCTCGACAATACTCAGTTGACGCTCTCACGCTCGTACGCGATCAGCATGCTGCAGATACTTGTGCGACTGTGTAAGGTGTTGATGCTACGTAGAGTGATCCTCAGTAAGGCACGGCATGTCAAACTGGAGGCTCGTGAAGGCACTGACCTGGATGATCGAACGCGACCGCACTACTTCGGCTCGTGCACAAGCTTTGACCAGTGGCGCAAGCTGAAAGTTGACCTCCACACCGCCGAGACCTTCGCCGACATGTATGCCGAGTACATTGCTATTGGCTGCTCCGCTGCGAGTAGTTCTTCTTTGGGAACGGTAACCCACACTACCGCCTCGGAACTGCCGCTGGAGGAGCGATGAGGCAGACAGGACTGGCGCGAACTCTCGTCGTCCAGGTCCTGATCGAAGTTGCGACGGATTACGTTTCGTGCGTGATGGAGATGTACTTGGGGCGCATCCAAGGCACTCACGAAGTGACGCGTCTCGGGGCCTTCCTCGGTGTCATCTCCGTAATGTTCGCTGTTGTCAACATCCAAATGTCTGCTTTGATGTATCTGACAGCTTGTTGATCACTTGCTGGAGCACCGATGCAGTCACGTTGCCGACGGTGCTAAGGAGGAGCAAAGCTAACAGCTAGCTATTACCAAGCTGATAGCTGCATCGGGAGCTCCAATTTGGCGCGCTCGAATACATCGTTCAGGGTGATTGCATAACTGACCTCATTCCATAGGGACTTTGCGAAGGTTTCGTAACAGCGATATGGCGTCTTAGTTCACCGTCGCGGTGTTTGACCAGTCGTCGACGCAGTCGTTTGAACGGGTTCTTGCCGGGATCACTTCATTCAGCTGGAAATGGAATCAGCGTTGTTCGTCCACCTACCATGCCTGGTCAGCGGGGTATGGGCGCATTGTCCTCGTCACTCGGCAAAGTCACGCAACGCCATCTTCCTCTGAATGGAATGATCACACTCGAACCACCAGCGTTGACTCTCAAGGTCATCACGGTCGCAGATGCAAAGTCGACGAAGCAGTCGCAAGCCGGAGGTCCGTCGAGGAAGGCACTTCGGGCATCACCATGGGTCACTTCGCTTCAGATCCTGGTGACAATGCTACGAAATGTGCTCATGAGCACACTCACGGCTTGGATTATCGCGCTCTTCACAAGTCGCGGGAACTTCTTCTCAGCGATACCGCCGAGCCAGTAATCTCACGGGACGTTCTTGGCGGCGAGTCTCTTGATCATCAACGTCACGTCATGTCTGAACCAACGGGGTAGTGCGAGTCTTCGCTGTCGATCATATCGCCATGGGCTTGCTGAGACCCAGAAGCGGCCAAGTTTGTTCGCATACGCGGCACGCATCGCACGAGTGTCTGCGTTTCATCTCGCAATATCGGTTGCTGACACTGCTGCGCTCGCGGCGTTGTGCGACTTTCCTTGGTTCCCGCGTAGCCTTGCGTCGTCAAGACTTGATGTAATACTCACGACGCTGATCATTCACTACTTCTTCGTGTGATTAGCCGACAAGAAACTCTGAAGGCATTACGGTTAAACCAACAACAACAACCATCAGGAACAATCGCTACTCACCAGCGACAAGTCGTGACGAAGGAGGGTCGTCGCGGTGGACAAACCCCTTCGGTGCGCGTTGTTTTGCGCTCATATATCCACTCGGCACCATATCTCCTCCCAGTCATCGTTGCAGGTGTGTACGTCCAGATAACAAGCGAGTGGATTTCCTCGACCACAAGCAGCATGGTGTCCGATGCTCTGTCATCTCGAGTTTGGCTCTTAAAATATTCGCCCAAGAGATCGCAAAGCGGCTCCTTGGGCGTCGAAAGTCAAACTTCTCAACGTCATGTGCAGCTTCGTGAGCTTCCCAACGGTGCTAACGTTAATTGACACTCAAGTCCGAGTCGTCATTCTTAGTCTGGGTAATGCACTGGCAACGCTCACGTGTACGTACGCGATGCGCTTGCTCGAGATAATTTGGCGCCTCTCCAAATTGTTGATTTACGAAGAACAATCGCCGTCAAGTCGAGGATCGTGGAACATGAGGAGAGTACGAGCATCATGCCCAATGACCGAAGAAAGTCGCGGCGTTTTGGATCCTGCTCCAATTTCGACCAGTGGCGCAAGCAGAGAATCGACCTTCACGAGAGAGCTTTGCTGACGTGTATGCGGAGTACATCGCGATCGGGTACTCGTCTGCCATAACGTTTTTCTTCGGCAATGGCAATCCACACTACTGTCTCGGAAATGCTGCTGGCTGTGGGCTGCGGCTCTCGGGTTTCGTGAGTTCCCTCGCCATCCAGATACTGGTCGAGTCTGGTACGGATTACATCTCGTGCGTGATGGAGTTGTACTTGATCCGTGCCGAAGCAAGTCAGGAAGTTGCTCGCCTTGGTGGATTCCTTGGCGTCATCTCTGTGATGGTTGCGGTTTTGAACGTTCTCTTGTCGGCTCTGGTGTATCTCAAGTCGTCGTGATCTAGGCTCTTGACACGCTAGGGGCAAGCACATACCGGGACTATCACGACGGGCGTCGAATCATAAACGGGGCGTATCTTGACTATTGTCTCCTTCTCCTTGCCGCTTTCTGACTGTTTCTAGCCCGAGTTGGATCCTGAGAGACCGGGGACACATACTGATGGTGCAACTGCTCGACTGCAAGACTCACTTCTTGCCACCGACCACAGGCTTGACGTTGTTCAGGCTGTGTTGCAGAGCACAGACATCGTGAGCTCATCGCTCCCCACTCACTCACAACGAGTATTGAATATCCAAACGTACTTGATCGTGATGCGGAGGTTCGTGCCCTTGGGCAGGTCGAACTTGGTCGGGTGCGTGCGAAAGTGCTGCACGATGTTCGACACGTCCAGCCCGCCGCTCATCATGCGCCCGCCCTGCTTGCCCGCGTTCTTCTTGATGGTCTGCGCCGCGCGCAGCGCCGAGGTCTGGCGCCCGCGCAGCTGCACGGTCAGCCCCTTCTTCTGCTTCTGGCCCTGCGGCGCGACCACGAGCCCGGGGCGGCGCTTGTTCACCACGGCCTGGCGCTTGAACGACGACGCCGCCTGCGACGCGCGCGCGCGCTGTTCAGCACAAATGAGATGCACAGAAGGAGATGGTTAGACGCGCCTCCCATCGCTGTTGCCTAAGATTGCGTGGAGCGGACGGTACCTCCTTCTTGGAGACCGGCACGGTCACCATCTTCTTGACGTTCTGCTGTCTCCGCCGCGTGTCCACGGCGGGCGTGCCAGCGGTGCCCTTCTTGGTCTTCTTGGGCTTGGGCGCGGCCTTCTTCTCCTTCTTGGCGGCGGAAATGAGCGCGTCTATAATGTCGCCCACAGAGCTTCGTTAGTGGTGAGCAGCACATCAACCGAAAGAGCAGACGAAGGGCTACACACCGAGCGGCATCGCGAGCTTCTGCTCGGCGGAGATGCCCAGCGAGGCCGCCGTCACGGGCGCCGCGTTGCCGTCGCCTGTCATGTTATTCGCTGCTTGTTCGATCGATCCTTCGGTTTGGAGATGATGGTGCGGTCCGTCCGGACACATCAGGGCTACTATTGAGGTTAGCTTCAGTTGGCACGCTCCTCAAGGTTTTTCAATCCAAGGTTGATCAAGGGTTTACATGGTTACGCTTAGATCTATCTAATCTCAGTTAGTACCCCAGGGCCTTGCGGAAGACCGGCGCGGCATGGCGCTTCCAGTTCTCGGGCCAATGCTGCAGACACACCACCAGCGTTAGCTACATGATAAACAGTTCATAGTGGTTATGGTGGGGGGCTGCGGACGTACCTCGACGTGCTTGAGGTTCGCGCGCATCTTGGACAGCAGGGGTGTGGCTAGAGGGTAACCACTGAGCAGTCCCTCGAGCTGCAAGGCGAGTTCCGCCGACGACGAGAAGACCTGGCCGTTCCTGCATGCATTCCCAACCCGATGCTTAGTACCCACGTTGGACGCATACCCTTCTAATACCGTACAAACGTACCGTCCGTGCTGCACGAGCTCGCCGAGGCACTCGAAGCCGACGGCGCACACCGGAACACCGCAGCCAAACATGTCGAGCACCTTCATGGGCAGGTCGAGGCCGGAGGACGAGGTGTGGAGGCACACGCCGAGGTCGGCGCTGCCCAGCACGAGCGGGTAGTCTCCGGCCTCGAGCCACATGGTCGCGACGCGGATCCGATGGAGCGAGAGCTGGCGGATGCGCTGTAAGTACATCTCCTTCTGCGGCCCCTTGCCGGTCACGACCACCAGCAGGTTGGGGAACTCCGAGGCCGGCAGCGCCGCCGTGCGCGCGTTGAGCTCCACGAGCGCGTTCAGCAGGATGCCAAAGTCCTCGTCGGCGGTCCAACTCGTCGAGCTGATGATCACGGCCGGGCGGTCCGCGCGAGGAGTGACGTGGCCAGTCTTTGGGTCTTTCCACGTGAGCAGCGTCTCCTCCTGGCCCTTGGTCTCACCCCACGAGACCAACTACACATATCACAGATAACCGGAAGACCCATGAGCAAATGGATAACAGTCCACGCAGGAGAGTGAGTACGTACATCGTTGCAGTGCGCGAGCTGGCCGCCGACGCGCTGCAGCAGCTCGTGCTGCACCTCAAGCGGCGTGGGCTTGAAGAACATGGGCGGCTTATCGTGCACGACGGTGGCTTTGATCTGCCACGTGTCGAGGAGCCAGTCCTTCATGACGCGCGTGACGCAGAGGTTGGCGTCGGCCTTGCGGCCGAACACGCGCTCGATATACGTCGCGAGCCTGACCAACGGGTGCGCGTCGCCCAGGGAGAGCGCCAGGATCGAGTACCCGAGGTTGTGCCAGTCGATGACGAACTTGGCGCCCTTGAGCCGGCAGCAGAGCCACACGACCACAAACGTCGGGATACTACAGATACACACACAATAGAAACGCGTCAGTACCAATAAGTCGCCTTGAACGACTTTCGCATGGTCCTACGTGGGCGGGTTCTGGAGCAGCACGAGGTCGACGCTGCCGGCCGTGACGAGCAGCAGCCAAAGCAGCTGCAGCAGCTGCGCGACCACTTTGACGGGCGCGAGCAGCGCGAACGCGAGCTTGCCGCGCGGCAGGCGCTGCATGCGCGGCGTGAACGTGAGGAACCCGATGTTGGGCGTCGCGTACACGTCCGGCACGCAGCGCTCGCCCTCGTAGCCCAGCAGAGTCACGCGCAGCGCCGGGTCCATTCGCGCGAGCGACAGCGCGTGGTACTGCATGCGCGGGCTGCGGCCAACGTCGCCCAGCACCATCACCACCGCGTGGCGCGCTGCTGGCGAAACGTCTTTAGACGCGCTGGAGCCGTTCGCGCGGGCCTGCGCCTGCGCGCGGCGGCGCAGCGCCGACGCCGACGAGCTCCTGGCCATGATGGTGGTCGTCCAATTGGAAAATGTGGAGATCGAATGCCACGTCAATCAAAAATGGTGTGCAGTACACATATTTAATTTCTACTAATATATTACGTCCAGGCTGCTGGTGGGCTTATAGTTTGGTCCTGCGCACTGACATAAACAAACTCAGGTTCGAAAACATACACGACACGGCCACTCGGCCGCTCACGCCTGGGTGGGCGGGCCGCCGCGGTAGAGCAGCCGCGTGACCGACGGCAGCGAGTCCGGGTCGCCTGGATGCGTGGGCTCGCTCGCCAGGTCCACACTCGGTGGCCATGACCGCGCGGTGGCGTCGCTCCAGTCGCTGTGGACTGGTCCAGGAGGGTACGAGCCGACGGTCGGGTCCCGGTAAGAGTCCGAGGGCCCGGCGTAGGGCATCATCGCGTGGTCGCCGTACGGCTGCTGGTGGAGATGGTCGTTAGTGAGGGGCATGCCGCTATACTCGGGTCGCACCGGTTTCCGTAGACCCAGGAGCTCCGAGGGCGGTGAGTCGAGCCGGTGCTGGAGCTTGTACGGGTCCATCGGCTGGCCAGGGTCGGTCATGGGGTACATCGGGACGCCGCCGTGCTGCGACGGCATCGGCGGGCGAGGCTGCGCGTGCTGCTGTGTGGCCGCGTAGGCGTGGCTGTGGTCGTCGTAGCCGCGCTGGGACGGGTGGACGCCATTGGGAGGAGGGTACTCGCGCTTCCGCGGCGGCGAAAGCGTGCTGAACGCGTAGCTGTGTGCTGTGGTCGACGTCGGCGTGACGCTCGAATGCATGCCGCCAACCATATCCATCGTGCTCAACGCTGTCACAGTCGTGGCTGCGCCGGAGTTTCCAGGGACCGCGCCCTGAGTGACGAGCCGCGCACGCTCCTTCTGGATCTGGTTCTCAAAGTACGGCAGCACCTGGTTCGAGCGCGCGAGCTTGGTGAAAAACTTCTGCGCGTGCGTGCGCACTTGCGTGGACGTCCGCGTGCCGATCATGCGCGCGATCTCGCCCCAGGACGGGCCCTGGTACAGCTCGAGCCCCTTGAGGAACACGCGGTGTTCGTCCGACGTCCAGCGGCCAACCGAGATCTCGCGGTGGTGCTTCTTGCGGCCCAGCGGAGACGTCGGCGACGCGTACCGGGCGAGCCCCATCGGGTGGACGCCGCCGCCCATCATGGCGTGCATGCCCTGGGCGGCCGCGTGGACGCGGTGCATGTCGTCATACACCGGCATCCGGAGGTGCTCGAGCCCGGTTGTGTGGATGGACGGCGGCGCCATTGGCCGTGCGTCCTGCCAGCCAAACCCGGGGCCACCATTGGCCCCAGGAGTGTGCACGGGTGTGCTGGCGTACCCGTACAGCGGCGAGTACGCGGACGACGGCGTGGTCGGCGTGACTGGGACCATCGAGTCGTACGGGCCGCGCGGGGTGCGGTGGTCAGCGCCGTACGGGTCCCCGTGCGGCCACTGCTGTGGCTGCTGCTGCGGCTGCGGACGGTGGGCTGGTGGCGGCAGCATCGTGGGGTCGGCGTACATGTCGTGTGTGGCCCGGGACGGATCGGTTGTGGACGAGGAGGACGACTGCGCGGCGTCCTGGAGCGGGAACCAGCCGGACTGGACGGGCGGCCGCGCGGACGAGATGGAGCCCGAGGAGGTCGCGGGCGGATACGAGTGTGGCGCGAAGTCGGCGCCCAGAGGCGGCGAGTGCCACGACGGCGAGCGCTCCACGTCACTGAACATCACGATGGGAGCTCGGGTCTCTGGGCGGGCTTCTCTCTCTGGACGAGATCGGTTCTCTTGGTTCTAGGTCTAGTCGTCTTGGAGAGACCGTTTACCTGGAACAAAAAAACTGTTCTCGTTCTCTTCTTCACACAAATGCGGCTCCTTGTCGTGCGCCAGTCGAGAGCAAAATCCTGCGGCGCCTGTGCTGTGCTCCTGGAACGAATGCCCGCTCTGTCGTACAGTACTAATCTCCGTTCAGCAGCTTCGATGTCGAAGTTTCCTGCCACGGGGAGGAGAGGATTACTTTACGCTGCGACGTTGGATGGAATCGAATGACGGGCGCTCGAGAGAGAGAACACGCGCCTGGGTTTCTTCTCGCGCGGTGGCTTTCTTTTTTTTTCTTTCGCTCTCGCTCCGGTGGTTCTGATCTATCGAGCTTGTGGAACCAAAATGCGTTCCGCGGGGAGATTTGACGCGGAACCGATCGCGCTGGATGATGTGGATGCGATCCACAAACTGACTGCACAACCAGAAAGCCAATCCGGAACGCGCGGTGGCTGCATGCTGGCTGGCCAACTGCGCTCACACACAAAAAACACTCGCCAGCCCAGCGAGGATTAGTGATCGCCAACTTCGCCACCGATTTCTGCACGCTCGGATTTCTCGGCCGGAATCAGATGGCCCCTCCTCGCCGCTCCTCTCACATCAACCTCCTCGTTTTCTCTCTCGTGGCTGGAGCTGCTCTCTGAGCTTGCTCTGACGTTTATTGTTCTCGTTGAGTTTTTGGAGGCGAAGAGGTGTGTGGCCCGGCTATGCGCGTATCCTAACTCCCACTCTCTGAGATCAAAGGATTCCACCTTGCGAAACGGTATCCATCTGTTTGCCCAATCAGATCGGCGTGCACTCTAGATGGCGCGAGCTCATTGGTGCAAAACCCCTCAAAAAATAACCCAAATGCCGTTTTGTTGATGGAACAAGAACCAAAAAACGATCTGAGAAAGTGAAACAGGATGCCAAGCGCGATTCGCAGGATCAGACTACGCTACCGTACTGCGTACATGAGCTCCAAACCGTCATTTCAAAGCGTCCTGAATTCTTCCACAAGTAGAGAACTTACGAAGGTGGGCGGTTTTTGCACCGTCAACATCCGGCATGAGACCGCTGATCATGAGAGAGATGTTCGCCCGCTTGAAGGTGGCTGGGTCAAAGCTCGTGATGCCAATGCGAGTCCACGTCGAGCAAACCCAACCAACGCCATGAGCAGCTCAGCTCATTGAGCTGGCTTTGCCGGCATGGTGGTGACTCACTAGATATCGATCCTGCGGTCCGATTTCGCCACACATTCCTGCACGCACGCGTGACCCAAGGACTTGCCCTCCCGCCCGCTTCCCCGTGCAAGTGAAAGGAAGAATAGAGAGTCTTGTATTATACTTGTGCTTTTGTGTTTCGAGATCGGTCATGCAAACGATCCAGCGAGACACTTTGTAGATCCATCTGACTCGGAACGCAGATCAAGGATTTGCGATTACGATGGACAAATTCTTTGAGAACCTTTTTTCACAAAGTGTCGCTCCTCAGTTGGTGACCCGATCATAAAGATACGTTCGCCCGCATGGTGTCCCGAACATGGAACACAAAAGATCGCGTCCTCACCGATCTTGACGCCCAAAAGCGTCCGGCCTTACCTCCGGAGGTCGACATGAACCCAAGCGCATTTGCGTGTGCTGGTCGCTTTTTAGGATTCCACCAGGGCGGATGTCAAGCTGGGAGATGCACAAGACTCGATACCAAGAGCAACCTAGTTCTCCTTGGCATCTCTTGACTTCCCCTTTCTTCTCACCCTGCATGGTATGCGCAACGATTGCTGGGCGTGCTGAAGCGAAAACTTTGAACACCACAGACGCACTCGCTTTCTCGGAGTGGTTATTTTCCAGGCGTGTGACCTGATAATCGCCTCAACCGGTGACGCTGGTACAGACTCGGTGCGCGGATCCTTGAGCAATGTGGGATCGGCTCTGACTTTGCATGGCCAGCCGATCTGACACCGCGCGCCATCTGGGGGACACACTGCGGATGTGCTCACAGACGAACCGACCGTCGGTCGGCGACCGCGCATTACAGCCCGAGTGAGTGGGAGAAGGTGGCCGACGTTGAGCCACGCGGTGGACCGCTGGCGGTCAACGAAGTACAGTCAGTACCCATGGGCCATGGCATGGCATCAGGACTGCGGCAGGGCGAGACCAAGTTGCCCGTGACCTTCGACTGTACGGTACTATGCGGCTCTGGCATACAAAATCCAGTTTGGCCGCACGGAACAACCTTGGTGGATGCTTCTTGTCGCGGCTCTTTTCTTGGCATCACTTTGCTTTCTGTTCTGCGCAGAAACACAGGCAAGCCAGTTCAAACATAATTTCTTCCAATGGAAAAAAATATCCCTTATATGGCGCATTGTGTCCCTCGTCCTGTTAGACCTGCGACTTCAACATGATGGGTCCAAACGTCTAACCCATCGGGCACTTGCTGGAATCCAGCACGTTCAGCCTCGACGCTCAGACGTTTAGACCGGTGGGAGGACACGCTTTAGCCAGTGCTGAATGCCGTCGATCTCTTCAGCACAAATGCTGTGACGCATATCCGGATAGACGCGGAACTCGACGTTGCTCACCCCCGCGTCCTCTAGTGTTTGCTTGGACTGTTGACCCCACGCGAGCGACACGACGGGGTCTAACGCGCCATGGCACATGAGCAGCGGCACTTGAGTCGCCTCGCTTGCGACCTCGAAGACCTGGAACCAACACGTAGAAGCTTAGACCGTGGCAGCGTAGGAGAGAGCGAACTGGGGGCTGGTGGGTCTATACCTGCGGAATGCGACCAGAGAGACATAGCACGCCGGCGAGCACGGCGTGCTTCATCTGGAACCCTGTGAAGAGTGACATCGCGGCACCCTGTCCGCGCAGAGATAGAGTGGTTAGACCCGATGACCCAAAGACCAAACCACATTCATGCTCGATAGTCGTTGCACACCTGACTAAAGCCGCCAAGGACGATGCGATCGTAGGCGATGCCCGACACGGCCTCCTTCTCAATGAGCTTCAGGAGACGCGCCTGGGAGTCCTGGATACCCCGTGTCTCCCGTCGCTCGCCTTCGTTAAAGGCCTTGATGTCAAACTATAGGTCCTTGTACAGTTAGACGCAGTTCCTCCTCCTGTGAAACGCTGCTGTATGAAGATCTCCTCACCCAAGCATGCATTGGGGCTCCCCCGTTGATCGTTACCGGTATCTTTGAAGCTGTGTGCGTTCAATCACGTTGCGATTAGACCCCATCATGGCTCTGTGCGAGTACATTGCCACTAGCCTACCCGTAGGCAGAACAAACTTGACGTGCGGAAGATGTTTGACCATCCCTGCCATCGTGTCCGCCCAGCCGTGAGCCGTGTCGCCGAGCCCGTGGGCAAACACCACGACGGCCGTGGGGCGCTCGTTCTCGGACGTGATCTCGATGGTGCCATCGGGGCTGATAGTCGCCTTCATGTTGCTCGTCGTCATGGTCTTGTAGTGTTGGTGGGTGAACGGTTTGTGTCAGATGCAAGAATGAGCAATGTCACCTAAAGCCGTGAGGGGTTGCTGAGGATCCTCTCGCGTGAGATTGCGTTTCATTCAGTGGTTTTTGAAAAAGTGGTCAACATCGTAATCACTTGAGTCAACTCATTGTGGCAATCAGTGTTAACAACGTTGAGACTCGCATACTGGATTTGGTGATCATATCCATGAAAAACCACACTATGACGCGATCATGGGCCATGATTCATGGCAGACTTCTTACAGCTCGCTCTTGCTGCATGGTGCGACAGGAACACAACGTAACAAGGCTTCGTTAGTCCACTAGTCCTAGGTGCAAAGCGTAGTGCCACAGGCGCCAGTCAATACTCACTCCGCGGTCTCGGCCGGGATCACGCGCTTGAGCCAGCGCTTGATGTCGTCGATCTCTTCCATGCAGGCGCTGTGCTCCATGTCGGGATAGACGCGGAACTCAATGTTGCTCACGCCCGAGGCCTCGAGCTTCTGCTTGGACTGCTGGCCCCACGCGAAGCGCACGACCGGGTCCATAGCGCCGTGGCACATGAGCAGCGGCACGTTCTTGGTCTCCGGCGTCACGGCAAACGACTGCGATCGAGCAGTTGGTTAGACTCACATCCATCCGGAAACTGACAGGCCAGACAACCAGACGTACGTTCATCTTGGGGATGTAGCCCGAGAGGCAGATCACACCGGCGAGCACCTTCTTGATCTGGAAGCCCGTGAACAGCGACATGGCGGCACCCTAACCGGTTGGTTGTGGCAAAATTTCGTTAGTCGACGGTTTATATGCATGGCTGTGGACAGCCTATCACGCGGGACACACCTGGCTGAAGCCTCCAAGCACAATGCGCGAGTGCGGGATGCCCGCGGCGACCTCCTTCTCGATCAGACCGAGAAGAATCTCGCGCGAGTCTTCGATGCCATCGGCGTCGTCGCCCTCGGTCTTTTCCAGCGACTTGATGTCGTACTAGAAACAAAAACCACACCGCGCTTGGTTAGACTCCAGGGACTCCAGAGACCTAACCAGGCTCCACATCGGTTAGGCTACCGGTACGTACCCAGGACGGCATCTTCATGCCCATGTTGAGCGACACGGGCTTCTTGGAGGCTGGATGAGCAAGAAGGCGTATTAGAGACTGCCCGGTGCTATATACCGTAACCTACGTGGTCTAACCACGAACGCGTACCCGTGGGGAGCACAAACTTGACGTGCTGGAGGTCCTTGGAGAGCATGCTCATGGCGTCGGCCCAGCCGTGCGCCGTGTCGCCGAGCCCGTGCGCGAACACCACGGTGGCCGTGGGCTTCTCAGGCGCGATTTCGATGGTGCCGTCGCGACTAAACGACGTCTTACTGCTCATGGTGGCGACTGCGAAGCGCACGGACGACGGCGAGGAGGAGGAGATCGGCGACGTTAGACGCTTCGTGACCGCCGACCACATGTGGGAAACAATGGAACACCGTCCACAGGCAGCGCAATGGAGAGGGACCGTTACTAACCGCGGTTATGGATCGGATAGACCAGGTTCATAACGTCGTTTTGCGGTTAGTCAATATTCATTAGCTTAGTCTATGAACTTCAACTTGTCACGGTCTCACAAGATGAATACCTGCGGGATCGCCGCGGGCGCGTGGCGCTTGCCCGTCGCCGTGGCAGCCGCCGACGCCGCCACGCTGCTGCTGCCATGCGCACTGCCACCACTGCCGTGGCACTGCTCCGTGTGCGTGTTGCGCGGGATCACGCTGATCTCGCGCGGCCGCGTGACGTACTCGTCCTGGAGCACGTTCTTGGCGCTGGCGCCGATGCCGCGCGGCGCCGGGCGCATGCGCAGCGCGTCGTACGCGCCCTCGCTGAACTTCTTCTCGTACTCGATGGCCGCGTGCGGCTTGATGCCCGGTCGGAAGCCCTTGTTGTGGTTTGTGTCGCTGGACTCGGGCTGCAGCGTGCGGTAGACGCGCGTCATGGGAGTGGAGGTTGGCTTGCGATACCGCTCGGCACGCGCGTCCTCGGGCACGTGGTCGTATGCCACGGCCGCCGCGAGCTGCCACAGGTTTGTTCAATTAGTCTCGCTCCTAGCTCTCGTATAACGAAGAGGGGATGATATACCTGGTGTTTGAGCTGCTCCATCTCCTGGTTGCTCAGCCGGCCTTTCACGCCGAGCGCGAGCGGCGCGGCGGACGAACCCTGGCTGCCCCGGCGGCCACTGGTCGTTGACGACGACGACGAGCGTGCGCTCATGTTGATAGGATGCACACTTACTGTGCTATGCGATGCTCATCATTTGGACCTCGTCAACACCAGAGAGCTGTGGTGGCTGCCAAAGATAGATACCGATTCTTGACTCGGGCTACCGCACGACGAGCCGCTGGGCGAAACGACCTGCGTTGAACTGCCAACAACCTTCAGAGAACTTCTAACGGTGAAGACAAGCGACGCGTCGATGGCGGGTTACGGTCCGGCGAGTGGGAATGGCGCCAAGCCGGTGCTGCTGCTCATGGATAGCCCGCGCAAGCAAGACGGCCAGCGCGCACCCTGGTCGACGGCGACGGACGAGCGTGATCAGGACAGCGCCGCCTCCTCGCGGAAGCTCTCGGCCGGCGCGCTCCAAAAGGCGTTGCTGGTCGGCGGCGCTAGCCACGACGTGATGCGCTTGGCAACGCAAATGACGGCAAACCCGCCCGAGTCGCTCGGCCGCCTGCTCGTCGAGGTGACCGCGCAGGTGCAGGACGAGCGATCGCGGCGCAGCGACGTGGAGAAGAAGAACCAGTCGCTGATGCTCGAGATCGAGCAGCTTCAGCGCGAGCTGCTGGCCCTCAAGACCACGCGCGAGCAGCAGTCGCGGCGGCGCGCGTCGGGCGACTGGGACGCCGCCACGCGAGCCGATATCGACGCTTTGGCGATGCCGCCCGCGCGTGACGGCGATACGGACGCCGAACTCTGGCGGCGCGAGCTGCAGGACGCGCGGCGCGCCAAGGACGCAGCGCTTGCGGACGCGCACCGGCTCGCGCTCGAGGTGCTGGAGCTGCAAGCGTGCATCTCGATGCAGCACGACGAGCTCCGTTCGTTGCGCGCGAGCGACGCGGACGTGCGCGGTACGCTCACGCAGGCCGAGGACGGCGCCAAGGAGCTGCGCGCGCAGCACACGATCCTAGCGCAAGAGAACCAGCTGCTCAAGGATGAGGTAGCGCACCTGAACGGCGAGATCGGCAAGCGCGGGTCCCACTTCAAGGCGCTGCTGGACAAGTGGACCGAGTCGCAGGCGCAGTGCGAGCATGTCGAGCGCGAGAACCGCGCGATGCTCAACAAGATGAAGGACCTGCGCGCGCGCCACGAGCAGCTCCAGCGCGAGACGCTCCTAGCGCGCGACGAGCGCGACGCGCTGCAGCACCAGGCGCACCACCTCAAGGGCGCGGTCGCGGCCAAGGCCGCCGAGGCCAAGGCCTTCCAAGCGTACGGCAGCAACGCGCGCGACCACCTCCAGGTGCAGCAGGCCGCGATCCAGCGCCACGCGATCTACCGCCGCCAGGTGCACCACGTCGCGCGCGACTCGGCGCTGCTGGTCGCGGGGATAAAGGCCACGCTCGCGGCCGTGCGCGCGCCGCTCGTCGCGATCCAGCACGACTTCCGCACGTTCCTGCGGCACCTCCAGGCGCCCGTGATGTCGCTGGTCACGCGCTCGCGGCGCTTCGCCGAGCTCGCGCACATCGAGCACACGCCGCTGCGCGCCGCGCTCGCGCACGCCGAGCTCGCGCGGCGCCACCTCCATGAGCAGCTCTGGCGCGCGCGCCGCAACGCGCTGCTCGTGTGCCAGATCCGCAACCTGCCAGTGACGACACCATCTGGCTCGACCGCCGACGCGATCCTGAGCGGTGGCGACCTGGCCGCCTTGGGGACACCCGCGCCGCCGCCCAAGCGCGCGCTGCGCGCCAACTACGCGACGGGCGAGCTGCTGCTGCGCGAGAGCGAGCGCGACACGGTCACGGTCAAGTGCGACGCCGTGTTCTCGGACCGCGCGCGCGGCGGCGGGTGCTGGAACCACCACGAGAGCGTGGCGCCGCTGCTGCAGAGCGTGCTGGACGGCTTCAACGGCTGCGTGGCCACGTTCGACGGGCTGCCGCCGCTCAAGCTCGGCGCCGAGGACGCCACGGTGGGCGTGCCCGAGCTCGTGCTCTCGCAGCTCTTCGCGCTGCTCCACCACGGCGGCGCGCACCTGCACCGCGTCAAGCTCACGATCAGCTTCCTGGGCGTGTACAACGAAGCGATCTTCGATCTGCTCGGGCTGGACGCCACCAACGCCGCGGCGGCGGCGCCTTCGATGGGCAAGATTGTCGTGCTCGAGGTGCAGAACGCCGAGGAGGCGCTGCTCGTGCTGCGCGGCGGGGGCGAGAACCTGGACGCCGCCCACGACGCCGGTTTGTTGGACAAGTTCCTCACGCACAAGGTGATCACGGTGTGCGTGGCCCACAAGAACTTGCTGCTGAGCACAGCGGCGTCCGCGAGCACCAAGTCCAAGCTCCAGATCGTGGAGCTCGCGACGGGCGCGCCGCGGCTCGAAGGTGACACGACCACGCCGGACGCGGGCTGGGAGGACCGGAGCCGCGTGAAGGCCCAGGTGGCGATGGAGAACGGCGTCCAGGCGTTACTCACCGCGCTCGCGGACGTGCGCGTTGCCGCGGACGCCAGTGGCGGTGGCGGCGCAGGCGCGTTGATCTCAGGGTCTGGGTCGGCGTCGTCGGGGGCGTTCGTGCGGTACCACAGCTCCAAACTCACCGTGCTGCTCCAGGACACGGTCAAGGCAAGCGCCAAGTTCGTCGGGATCGCCGCTCTCCCAGGCGCAGCATCCTCCGGACCACCGGGGGCGACGTCACAGCTCGACGAGCGCGCGGCGCAGGCCACACGTTGGCTCTTCCATATCCGCAACGCCGTGGGCTCGGCGACCGCGTCGGGCGGGCCCACGGGCACGCACGGGTCCTCGGACCGCTCCGTCGAGGGCTTTATCAACCGTCTGACGTCGCACCAGTATCACGCAGACGGCCCGGGGGCCAAGCCGAGCGCTGGCTTGGCGTTTGCCTCGTCTGAGATGGTTGATCGGCCGCCGCTTGTTGCGGATGTGGACCCGCGTCGCTGGGAGAAGGAGCTCGAGCGCATGAACCGCCGGTACGGCGACCTGAACAAGTTCACCACGACGTTCTACCAGCCAGGCGAAGGCAACGGAGCGTCCACGATCCGCCGTCGGCGTTCGTGCGACGACGACGACGACGGGTTCCAGTCGACTGGCACGCTGAGCCCTCGACGCCCCACCTCGACCGTCACCTGCGTCGAACAGCTCACTGACGTTGTGATCCGCCCAGAGGAGCTGGTCTCGCTGGACGACGGCACGGATGGCGCACAGCCACCGCCCGCACCAGTGAACAAGACGTCGCGATCGAAATCCAAGCCCGGATCGAAAGTATACCGCGGCGTGCCGGGCCATCGCAACGGCCCCAAGTCGCACGCGCGGGCAACTCTGTCCGGCTCGGCCACAGACAAGTCTAAGCGGCGCGTGACGGTGAGTGCCATGGTGGCAGCCACGGGCTCCCGCGACACGACGTCGATGGCCACGACTCTCGCACCTAGTGCGACTGGCCCGCAGCGTGCTACTTCCATCGTAAAGATGCGCCGCGAGACCGCGTCGAGTGCGCTCAAGAAGGCGTTGGTCGGCGCGTCTGCACCCAAACAGCGGCCGCATGCCGCCTCCGCGTCCTACCACCACGCGTCGTCGCTCACCAGCGGCCCGGCTCCGGTGCTGACGGCGGCGTCCACGATGACGGCCACCGCGGCGACCCAGGCGCGGCTCCAGAACCGCAAGATTCCGTTCAAGTAGACTCAGTGACGGACAGGCAGACAGAAAAGCTTGGACAAAATATACCAATCATGCTTGTGTATGTGCAATCGGACAGCTTCAGACGCCACGTATGTACGAAATGCACGAGTACTCACGAGGGCGGCGCCTTCGCGCCCGGGGGCGGCGGGACGTACTTTAACCGCGACATCGTGCCGCCCCAGCGCGCGTGGAGCCCGTGCTCCTGCGCCTGCGCGCGCAGCTGCTCCTTCTGCTCCTTCTTGCGCTCCTTCTTGCGGCGCGCCTCGCGCTGGCGCTTGGTGAGCCCGTCGGCGTCGACCTTTTCAGTGTCCGCTGCCGCGAGCGCCGCGCCTGGGCCTGTGGGGCGGCGCTTCTTCTCCACGACCTGCCAGCCGTCTTCGCTCTCGTCGCCGTCGTCGCCATCGTCCTCGTCCGAGGACACATCGGCGCCCTCGGCTTCGTCGTCGACGTCCGCGTTTAGACCACGCGCGTCAAACGGCCCACGAGCCCGGGCTTGTGCCGCGGCCGCGGCCGTCTTGGCGGCAACAGCGGCTTCGTCTTGGATGCGCGCGTGGGGAACGTGGTGCTCCACCTCGCCGTCGTCGTACTTGACATGGTACTCGTTGCCACGGCGGACCTAACCAACATCACACACAATGATCAGTGTCATCCTCGATCCTCCATGGTCTAACCGGTGTTGGTTATACCTCGAGGATAACACCCGGGAACCACTCCGCACCGCCCTGGAAGCGCGCGACCACGCGCTGGCCCGCCTGGAACCGTGCCGCGCTCACGGCCGCAGCCGACGCCGCCGCGGCTGCGGCCGCCGACGAGCCGCCGATGGCCTTGGGCTTGAAGCGGCGGCGCGCCAGGATCTGCTTGGCGGTTAGACCGGCGTCCTCGTCGTCGCTATCGTCGTCGTCGTCGTTGATGTCGTCGTCGTTAGTCGTACCAACGTTGGCCACGGCGGCTGTGGGCGTGTCCACATTCGCATCAGTGGTTGCGGATGTGGCTGCGGACGCGTCCGCACTGGCGGCCTTGTCACTGGTTTTCTTTTTTTTCTTGGCCGGCTTCTTCTTGGAAGGTTTCTTCTTGTCCGCAGCGGCTGCGGCCGCGGTCGCACCACCTGCGGCCAGCGCGCCCTGCAGCCAGCGCCAGGCCACGATGGACAGTGCGACCAGCACGAGCGCCGCGAGCACGCGCACCACGTCGGCCATCGTTAACCGGGGTGGGCGTCGCTTGTCTTGTCGTCCTCTGGAAGAATACGGTATGATGGGCCGCGCGACATCCCGAGCCGGCCAAAATGGGTTTTAGTGACATGCTCCCCCGTCAGTGTGACACGAACCACACCAAGATCGAAAGATTTACGGTAAACCGTTGACCTGCAGGATGGACGACATGCACTGCATATACCAATACTAGCATATTACGGGCGGTGTGTTCGTTCCACATAGCCGTGGACTCAACCAACACCGTAAATACCGCTATCCGCCCGTTGTCCCGATCCCCCCACAGTCGCGACGTGGCAAGATCGCAAGTCGCCACCAAAGGGACAAGCGGAAATCTTTCCACGTTCGCGCGCCGCCCATGCCGTCCAAGAAGAAGTCCAAGGCCGGCGCCGCGGCCGACGGCGGCGCGTCTAACCCGGCGGCCGCCAAGCCCAAGAAGGAGACGCCTCCTCCTCCTCCTCCTCCACCGCCGCCGCCTCCGCCGGTGCTGACGCTCGCGCAGCTGCAGACTAAACTCAAGGAACTGACCGCCGAGAAGGAGCAAAACGCGGCGCTGGGGAAAGCGCTGGACGACAAGCTCACGCGCGCGTTCAAGGCGCCGCCCAAGCGCGTCACGGGCATCTCGGCCGAGCAGATCGACGCCGAGATGCACGCGCTCGAGCTGCGCCGCACCACCACGTCCATGTCGCTCAACGACGAAAAGTTTATTTTGCGCGAGCTGCAGCTGCTCAAGGAGCGCAAGGCGCAGGTCGAGGAGTACGCGCGCTTCCAGACGTGGGTCGACGCCACCAAGGCCGAGCGCCAGGAGCGGTTTGCGAAGAACAAGGCGCTGGACGAGCAGCTCGCGGCGCTGCAGCTCGGCGTGAAGAAGGCCGCGCTGGCCGACAAGCTGGGCGTGGCGCCCGACGCGCTCGCGACCGTCGAGCTCGCGCTGCCCGAGGACAAAGTGGGCAGCGTCGTGGGCAAAGGCTTCGCGACCGCGCGCCGCATCGAGGCCGAGTGCGACGTGCTGCTGGACATCGCCAGCAAGTCGACCGTGCTCACGATCACGGGCTCGCGCGCGAGCGTGGCCAAGGCGCGGGCCGCGGTCGAGGACATCTCGCTGGCCACGACCCACACGGTCGGGCTCCACCCGGACACGATCAAGGTGCTGTTCGCGCAAAAGGCCAAGAACCTCCAGGAGCTCGAGCAGAAGCTCGGGCTCAAGATCGACATCAACAAGGCCGACGGCACGCTCTCCACGCAGGCCGCGCCGGGCAAGGCCAAGCAGCTCGACCGCGCGCTCAAGGAGCTCGAGGAGGGCAAGGTCGAGATCCAGCTGCCCGCCGAGATCGTGCCCAAGCTCATTGGCAAGAAGGGCGAGACCATCAACCAGCTCATGGAGGACACGGGCTGCCTCGTGGACATTGACAAGATCACCAACGCCGTGCGGCTGTGCGGCACGAAGGAGAGCGTCGCCATGGCCAAGAAGTTTGTGCAAGAGCTCATTGAGGACCAGTCGCAACGCGAGTGCGAGTTCTCGGTCCATGACCGCGAGTACTTCCCGTCCTCCGACTACGCCGCGTACAAGTTCCACTTTTTTGCCGAGTTCCTCATGGGCAACAAAGGCCAGCAGCTCAAGATCTTGCGTACGGACGCGTCGGACGCCAAGATCAAGGTGTTCAAGGACAGCCAGAAGATCCACGTCATCGGTAACAAGACCCAACTCAAGGCCATGGAAGAGGCGCTTCGTGAGCGAGTGCGCGAGTTCGAGGCCCACCATTGGCTGTACGAGGTGGCGGACAACTACGTGCTCAGTTTGATCATCGGCAAGAAGGGTGCCAAGATCAAGCAGATCGAGGATGAGTTCAAGGACAGCAATGTCAAGATCGAAATCCAGGGCGAGCACGTTTGCGTGTATGGCGACTCCCAGACAGCCATCGAACAGGCCAAGAGCAAGATCATGGAGATCGTCGACGCGAACCAGCGCTCCGTGTTTTTCACTTCGCAGCATCTGCTCAGCGTGCTGTTCAACAACAAGCGCGCCAAGATGACGGAGATTGAGAAGGCGAGCGGCTGCAAGCTCAACGTCCCGCAGGGGGCATGGTCGCCCGGCGCGAACCGCACAGCCGCCGTGTCCACGGAGAAGGTCAAGATTACACTCACCGGTACGCTCGAGGCCATCACTGAAGCGAAGAACCAGCTGGAGAAACTCGACGAGATCCACCACGTACGTTACTTGCCGCTCGACGACGATGAGGTTCCAACAGTGATCGGCAAGAAGGGCGAGACGATCTCGGAGCTGGAGAAGAAGAGCGGTGCCAAGCTGCGAGTGCTCCGTGACGACGGTGGCAAGGGAGATGGTTCGAGTGCTGCGCCCGCGGAGCTGGAGATGCTGGGCACACAGGAGCAACTCACCGCTGTGCAGAAAGCAATTGACGAGCTCTTGCAGACCCAAAACCGTGAGATCCTGCAGCTCGATCCGTTTGCGACGGGCTGCTTGATTGGTAAAAAGGGCGAGCGCATCAAGACGCTTCGTCAGTCCCACCCGGACGCGAACCTCGATGCGTTCCCGAATCGTGGCCAGGTGCGCATCAAGGCTGCCAACCCGGAGGCACTCAAGGCTTGTGTGGACCACGTCCTGCAATTCTTGCGTGATACGCTGGTGGTCGAGTCGGTGAGGGTGCCGACACCGGAGAAGCAGGAAAGTGGCGCGCGCACAACCCCCGCCAACTTCAACACGATCCTGGAGAAGAACCCAGCGATCGCCGCGCGTTTGCAAGAGCTGGAGGCTGAGGGCGGCGAGAACACGAAGGTGACGATCCAGGAGGACGGCAAGCTGGCCAAGATTCGAGGCTCGGCACTGGGCATTGGTACCTTAAAGACATTCCTTGAAATGCTGGTGTCGCTTTCAGAGGATTCGCATTATGTGGAGACGATTATGCTGCCCGCAGCGTCATTCGGTTCGGTGCTTCTCGAGAAGGCAGCGGCTGATGGAAGCGGAAGCGCCAAGCTGAACGAGAACGCGCTTCGCATCTGTAAGCTCACCGGCTGTGAGATCCGCGTCAAGAAGCAGTCGGTTGCTGGCTCGAAAGAAGGTTCGCAGGGAGTGGTCTTGATCGAGGGTGCCAACCCCGCCAAAGTTTACGACGCAAAGGATCAGGTGCAGAAGGTGCTCCAGTTCTACCACAGCGACTCGATCCAGGTCGTCGAGAAGCTGCCGCAGAGCGCTATCCCGCGCCTTTACGAGCTGCTACCGACGCTGACGGCCAAGTACAATGTGGTGTTCTCGATGGTCGACAAGACGTCCCTTCGTGTCTTCACCGACAGCAAGAACGCGACCAAGGAGGTCGTGGCGCTTCTGAAGAAGGAGCTGGAGGCATGGAAGAAGCAGCACGTGGACATCCCGATCCCAGCTTGGATCGTGCCCGCGCTGGTTGGGAAGAACGGTGAGACTATCAAGAAGCTCGCTGCCGAGAGCAACAACGCCAAGCTCGACCTCAGTCCTCCGTCTGGTAACGGGGGTTTCCAGCGTGGCGCGCAGCAGGAAGACCGTGCGTTGACCATCAGCGCGCGCGATGATGCGACCGTCAAGCTGGCAATCACGAAGGTCAAAGAGTTTATTGAGGTCCAGAAGAACCGTACCACGACATTGGATGTGCTGAAGTCGAAGCTGGACATCGTTCTGAGCGTGAAAAAAGAAGCTCCGTCGGGTGTGCAGTTCCATGTTGTCCACGCGACGGGCAAGGAGGGTATTGTGCAGGTCGTCTTGTATGGCGGTGAGCACGAAACCCGCGAGGCTGTAATCGAGAAGATGGAGCACCTGATCGAGACGAGTGTGCTCGAAACGATCGCGTTGCCCCCACAAGCAACCAACAACATCGTTGGTGCATTGATCGGGAAAAGTGGCGCAAACATCCGCGCCCTTCAGAAGGAATTCCCGCAGGTCAAGATCGACATTCAGCGCGAGGACAGCTCGATCAGTCTGAAGGGCCCAAAGGACGAGGTCTCACAGGTGAAGATCGTCATGGAAGACAAGGTCCAAGAGCTGCTGCGCCAGAAGGAGGCGTTCGAGGAGCGCAACCGCCAGTACGACGAGGAGCGCAACCAGCAGCGACGCGGCAAGGCGAGCGCGGGAGCGACTGCTAATGGTGAGGGCGATGCGGCGGGTAACAAGGACGAGGAGGAGTCGGAGGACGAGGGAAAGTCAGCGCAGCTTCCGCAGCGAACGCAGCGAGGGCCGGTTGGTGGATCTGGGATTGTCGACACGTCCAAGCTCACGAAGAACCAGCGCCGCCGGTTGCGCAAGCGCGCCGAGAACGAGAAGAACAACGATGTGCTGTCCATGATCATGGGCGGTGACGACGCCAAGCCTGCGGCTGGAGCTGGTGCTAACGGCGCAGCCTCGAACGGTGAGAGCAGCGGCTACTACCACTCGTCCAGCGGCTACTCGCTGCGACTGTAGGACGATGGTGGCAACGTCCGAGGCCGATATCAGCGAACAGAGTAGGTTGCTAGCGAGTGGAGCCATTGCGACTCACTCGCTCTCGAGAGGAAGCCGAAATGCTTCAAGGAGGGAGTCGAGGCGATGAATAACGTTGTGCAAAATGTAAGCAGGATAATATTTTTGATGGAACGCGTGTGCCTCGTTTCCCAAGGTCTCGTAGGTACTATGGTGGATCACGTCGTGGTGATGGGTAGGCCAATAGATTGCCGGACACCAGAAGCTGCCCAAGATCGTCGAGGACGCGCAGCGAGCAAGAGGGCGTATTGAACCTTCTTCTACCGCCCCAGTGAAGAGAAACGATTTCGGGCGGCGACTGTGACAGCGACCGTAGAGTCGTGTGATCCCCGCCAAACCTGGCGACAGGAAAAAGCGCCACCACCACGGTATCACGAGCCCGTGCAGAAATGTGTCTGCGATCCAACCGGAGTAGACAGTGCGTCAGTACGCGAGGTAGAGAATGGCCGAGGTGTTGACGTTGACGATCGCGAGCCCGGCGAACAAGGCGAGGAAGAACGCACGCTCGTGTACTTCGGGCGCCGCGAGCCCGCTCGAGAGCTCCACGGCGCAGGCGCAGAGATCCACGAGCACTTCCACCGCCACTTGGCCGAGCAGCGCGGCCGCCACCCGCGAGCCGGCTATCCCAGGCGGCGAGGGGAGGCTGTCCGAGCGCAGCAGAAACTGTGGGTGGTCCCCAAAAATGACCGTGATCGCACTCGAGCAGCCGATGGCCAAGTACTCGGCGTACATGTCGGCCGAGAGCTCGATCGTGTGGTAGTTGCGCAGCTGGACGCGCCAGACCGCGAGCTCCTCGTTCTGCTGGTGTACGGTTTGTTCGTGTGGAAGTGGCGCGGGCGCGATACTCGGGTTTGCGCTCGTGCGCCGCGAGACCGTGAGCGCACGTCGGCCGATCTTCCACTGGAGCCACTTGGCCTTGGCGACGCGCGTCGCGATTTCGCCCAGGGCCAGCGCTAGCGTCGTCGACACGGCGAGCTGGACGCTCTGGAATCGGAGGAGCACGATCCGCACCTGCGTGTCGATGAGCACGGTGGGCAGTGCGACCAGCAGCGCCATCGCGCGGGCGTTGCGGATCTCGGTGCGCACGATGTAGAGCTTGGCAGCCTCTTGCATCGCGATCTTGAGTGCGAGGCTTGCCACCGTGAGCGCCGCGGCGAACCGCGTGGCGGCTTGGACGCCCATGAGGCTGATCGAGTGCACGTACACGAACGGCACGAGGAACGCGGCGAGCACAACGCTACCGTGGCACAGGACACTCAGCCAGCGGCGGCGGCGGCGGCGGACGCGGGCCTGCGTGTTCGTTGGCCCCGTCGGTTGCTCGCTTCGATGCTGCTTCGCCCGACCTTCGACCGTCTCGCTTCGGTAGATGCGCCGCGCTGCGCGGTCCGCGACGGGCATGAACGAGTAATAGAACACCGAGCTCGCGTAGATCTCGGGCCGATACTGCCGCAAATTGTCGCTCAGGCTTCCGCACGCGTACCCGACGGCGGCCACCGCGCACGCCGAGAGCACAAACCACGCGCCGGTGCGACGAAGCATCTTGAGCAGCATGCGAGCGGCGCCCGCGCGGCGCTCGGGGACCAGGTGCAAGTGGAAGAGCGAGACCGACCGCGCGAGCCACACCGTGCCGCAGAAGAACACGTGCACCCAGACCAACGTCGCGATCAAAAACGTGCGGTGCGACTGCTGCGCGGGCGCTGCATTCGAGAAGATGTTGCCGCGGCTGAAGCAGAGCGTCGCGAGCCACGCGACGGCGACGCTGAGCGCCGAGTTGGCCACGATGGGCGCGAGCAGGCCGGCCGCACGCACGCTCAGCTCGCGTCCGCGGTCCCCGATCGCGTGCGCCGTGGCCGACGCGTCGGACAGCACCAGCTGCCGGACGGACGGCCACACGGCCACGACGCCACGCTGCGAAGGACGCCCGTGGCTGCCAGCGACGCGGCTCGATCGCGGCGACGCGGGTTGGGGACTGTCTCGTGGCCCTTTAGCGCGCCTGGTCGATGCATCGCACCCTGCGCATGTCATGGCGCGAGACAGACGTTAGTCGTTTTTTCTGTTGTGCCACTCGATCGCGTCGCCCGACACCCAGCCGCCGTCGCCGCGCTGGGAATAGCCCACGCGGCCCCCAAATGTACTGTATCTGCGTTCTTCTTTAGCGTTTGCCCCCGCCCCGCGGGGCGCTGGTTGTGAGGCGTTCGCTTGCACGACACGCCGTGCGGCCACGCTAACATGCGAATGGCCGCAGCGACGACTCGCGCTTGGTGGCGCGCCGCCATTGTCGCCAGTCGTGGGCGCCGCCAATCAAAATATGCGACGTGTGTACACACGTCACATATACCTCGTCCTCACACGTCGCAGATCTAGTCCACAGTTCACTCGCCGTCGCGCACGCAGCGCACGGCCGACATGTTCACGTTGACGATCGTGAGCATGAGAAACAAGCTGCCGAGGAACGCGCCGAAGCCGCGCGCGTGGTCGAGCTCGAAACGCCGCCGGCGATCTCGATCACCGACGCCACGTAGTCCACGAGCAGCTCCACGACGAGCTGCTCGCCGAGCGTCAGCGGCAGCGCGCGGCGCCCTGGGCTCGAGTTCGCCGCCGCTCCGCCGCCGCCACATGACCGAGGTCGCGGCCGACATGTACGCCGTGTACGTTGCCATCGGCTGCTCGTTCGCGATCGTGTTCTTCTTCCGCGGCCACGCGCAGTTTGCGTTCTCACTCGACGGTGACGAGACAAGGAGCCACGGCGCGCTGCTGGCGGCGCAGCTCGGCGTGGAGCCGGCCGTGGACTGGCTCAGCTGCTGCCTCGAGATCTGACGCGGCGCGCCCGACTTTGCGTCGCTCGAGCGCGACCGCGGCTTCCCCCTCGTCTTCTTCGTCACGCGGGCGGCGCTTAACAGCTACGTCTCGAGCGTGCTGTTCCTGCGGGACTCGGTCTAGCGCAGCGCAGACGACCGACCGACTCGCAGTCTGCTATCGACTAACGTTACGAAATATCTATGTGCCTTTGTCCCCGTGGGCCGAGCCGGAACGAGTGCAGCGGGACAGGCGCTGACAGGTAACGTCCTGTTAAGAACAGACCCTAAGAATACAATTCCGCCCCCCGGTCAGACGTGGAGTGCCAGTCGTCTGCAAGCTTCGCGCGTGTGCTGCGCTCGCACCGCAGCAAGTCCAGGGCCGAAACGGGATAGGACCGGACGTGGCTGTCCATGCCGGTCGTCTCGATCGCACCGGCGGCGACGCCACCCGCGCAGCTCGAGCCGCTCGAGTTGGACCGCCTCGCTGCGTCGGTGGCTCCGTCTCCGCCCTCGGCGCGACGCCGCCGACTGGCTGTCTCGGCGCCGCCGCCGGGCACTTCCTATCGCGTCGGGCTGCGCCGCGCGGGCCGCCAGGCGTTGGTGGGCTTGCTGCTCATGATCCGCAACGTGGCCGTGAGCTCCGCCGCCGCCCTGGCCGCGGCGTTCCTCGCGAGCCGCGGCAACGCCTTCTCGCGCGTCCCGGCCGCGCAGCAGTCGCGCCGCGCATTCCTCGCCGCCTCGCTGCTCACCACGCACCTGCTCGGCTCGAGCTTCGGGCTGCTCACCGCGGCCTCGCGGCTCATGAGCAAGCGCTTCGTCGCGTGCCAGTCGCGCCGCCCCGGGCTCGCGTTCAGCCTGCGGCGCGTGCTGCGCTTCGCGGCGCCGCACGTTGCGCTCTCCACCGTGGCGGTCGTGGTCATGGGTTTTGCCTGCGCGGCGCTGCCGGCGCGCGTGCGCGTGTTCAAGCCCGAGTACTTTTTCCAGACGCTCATCGGCCAGTGCTTTTCCTCGGCCTGCGACGCCAACGTGCGCGTCGTGATGAACTACGAGACGCTCGAGGGCCGCGAGCGCCAGCAGCTGCGGCGTTCCACGTCGCCCGCGCCTCGCTCGCGCCCGCGCTCGGCGCTGGCGCGCTGGGCGCGGTCGTTCGTCCACAGCCTGCCGCTGCTCGCGTCGGCCATGGTCGCGGGGCTCTACATCCACGTGGTGAACCGCACCATGTTTTCCGGCGGCCGCGCCGACCGCGCCAACTACTTTATCGCCGGCAGCCTCGCGCTCAAGCTCGCGCTGCAGGAGCTCGCCAAGCGCTTGCTCGTGGCGCGCGGCGTCACGAGCCTGCAGCACATGTGCATCCTCGTGGGCGTGCCCACGGTGCTCGTGGACACGCAGGCGCGCGTCGTGATGCTCGGGCTCCAGGACGCCACGGCCATGCTCACCAGCACGTACGCGATGGCCGCCGTGGAGCTGGCCGTGCGGTGCGCCAAGCTGCTCTGGCTGCGACGCGCCATCGCGCGGCGCGAGAAAGAGACCGCGAGGCCCACTCCCGTGTCTGTGGTCGCTTTGCCACTGCCCCGCAAGGACTCGAAACGCGCGGTGAGCCCGACGCCGACGCACAAATCGCCGCCCAGCGGTGGCGCGGCGGCCTCGCGCGACGACGACGCGCGCGTGGCGTTCGCCACGTGGCGCAGGCAGCTCGTGGGGCTCCACACGGCCGAGACGCTCGCCGACATGTACGCCGAGTACATCGCGATCGTGTGCTCGGCCGCGGTTGCCATTTTTTGGTCCGCGAGCCCGCACTACTCCGTCGGGGGTGGTGGTGCGAGCCCGGGGCGCCGCGCGCTGCCGCTGACGCTCGGCGAGCAGCTCGTCGTGGAGCTGCTCGTGGACTACGTGGCGTCGGTGATCGAGATCGCCGGCGGCGTCGAGCTCGACCACGCGCGCGGCTTCGGCGCGTTCCTCGGCAGCTTGTTCCTCATGCTCACGATCGTCAACATGAACATGGCGCGACGACGAGTGAGACGTGTGACGCGGATGTGAGAGATATGTGACGTGTGTACACACGTCGCAGACGGAGGACCTCCCACGCCACTCGGCACCACGCACGGCCGAGATCGCACGCCCACCCCACGCGGAGTCGGCCGTCCCTCGCGCCGTCCGCCAGCGCCATGGAGACCCTACCGGCTCGGCTCGTGTCTTCGCCATACGCGCGCGCCAGCCGACCCTCCAAGTGAGAGTCCCGACGGTAGGCCACATTCACCGTCGTCCCCAGGGTTTCCGCTGTCTCCGGTTCGCTGCGCTTGGTCGCGACGAGTCGGACCCGAGTCCATCGGACGCCACTCGAAGGCGGCGCTTGAATCTGCTGGACGCAGCGCGGCGTCGTCATTGGGTGAGACCCGTGTGACGTGGCCCCGGCACGCAGCTGCGCGAAAGATACCATTCGGCTTAACGCATATCTTCGAAACGTATCTATTGATACCTTTTCAATGATTATAAGAGGTCCGAGGAAAAGACGTCCGGAAAAATCAGCTTCGCGGCTCGGCATTCACATGCATTTATGGAGGTTCTTGACGACGCACTGTGGCCGTCGGGTCTGCTTGGGTTCGACGCTAAAACAGAAAAGATCGAAACCACGCCACTGGCCCAAGTACACGCGCAGTGGGTGGATCCAAGGCGGAGGCCGCCGTCCACAGCCAACATGTCGCGTCTCTCTTCTCTCTCCGCCGTGGTCGTGCCGTAAACCTGATTTGTTCCACGCGCGCTCGCCGCCCTTCCTCCGCCGTCGCTCTCCAGTAAGTGAGACCTCCGCCGCCGCCAGGCTCATTCGCGAATCCTCCGCGTCCCAGGCCACCCCCAGCGCTTCCCCCCTTCTCCTCCAAGCCATGCGCTCGCTGTCGCTCACGTGGGCCGCCACGGCCGCGCTGGCCGCGTCGCTGCCGGCACTGTCGTCGGCGCAGGACTTTTTCCTCCCGGGCGTCAACTACAACATCCGCCGCGGCCCGGACGCCGCGCCGCCCGCGGAAAAGTGCAAGAACGCGACGCAGATCGCGTACGAGCTCGACCTGCTCGCCAACATCACGGACGTCGTGCGCCTCTACTCGCTCGTGGACTGCGCGCAGGCGACGGCCGCGATCCCCGCGATCTTCGCGGCCGGTCTCAAGCTCGAGCTCGGGCTCTGGGTCGGCCCCAACAACAGCGTCTACGCGGACGAGCGCGAGGCGCTCAAGACGCTGCTGGCCAACGAGTCGCTGCTCTCGACCGACAACGTCGTGAGCATCCACGTGGGCAGCGAGGCCGTGTACCGCCAGGACGTGGACGCCGCCACGGCCATCAAGAACCTCCAGGAGATCCAGGAGCTCACCAAGGCCGCCGGGCTCGACGTGCCCGTGTCCATCGGCGACATCGGCGACTCGTACCTCGCGCACCCGGAGCTCTTCGAGGCCGTGGACTTCGTGTCCGCGAACCTGTTTCCGTTCTGGGAAAAGGTCGCGGCCGCCGACGCCGCGCAGCAGTTCTACACGCGGTACCAGAAGGTCGCGGAGGAGGCCGCCAAGCGCAACAAGAGTGTGGTCGTGGGCGAGACCGGCTGGGCGAGCGGCGGCAAGCACGAGGGCGCGAGCGAGGCGTCGCCCGCGAACGCCGCGCGCTTCTTCCACGACTTTTACCTGCTCGCGCAGGAGCACAACATCACGTACTACTACTTTGCGGCCTTTGACGAGCGCTGGAAGCTCCAGTTCGAGGACGCCAACTCCACGGTCGAGGGCTACTTTGGGCTCTTCACGGCCGACGGCGAGCTCAAGGACGAGTACGCCGCGCTCACGCTCGACTCGGCCGGCGAGGAGGCCGGCGTGGCGCCCGAGGAGGAGGAGGCAGACGAGCCAGAGATGACAGAGGAGCCAGAGGAGACGGAGGAGGAGGAGGAGGAGCTGCCCAAGCCGGCGCCCGCCAAGCCCGGGGACGTCGCGCGCGTCCACATCTCGGTCCACAAGCACAAGCTCGCGTTCCGCCGCAGCCACAACTAAAAAGATCCCACCACGATCTGAGTGAGACCTCTGACGGAAGATCGTGCCGATCTTATTTGCGCTAGTGGGGTTTCCTGCTATTTTCCATTCTTGTTTTCGTGAAAAATGAAAAACACAACATCCAAAATTTGTCCACCCAAAAACACAATCTTTGTTCTAAACACCCAAAAATGTGGTTTCGGATCGGGTGGGTACAGTTAGCAGAGTGATGGTCGCACTGAAGTCAAGGGATCCATTGCATGATGGCGGCCGCGTGGCAAGCGGCTTCCGACGGCGGCGGACGAACGCGCTGGCGATCGCTGGATCGTCCGGGACGGCAATGTGGCTCCAATAGATGGACGCTCTGGCGCTTTGGAGTGTCAAGAGAAGCGATTCATATCTATTATCCACGGAGAATGTGAAACCAAAGCACCCGTCGGAGTGAAGTGGCTCTTGGTCTCGGATCCATCTATCTGGACCAGCGAGGGGCGTCAGGAGGGCTGCCCCTACCATCACACGCGCCTTGCGCTGCTAGTCGGGGTCGGCCGGTTACGGTGTTTAGTCCACGTCCTCGACCGAGGACGCACCGGGCACCTGCTTGCGGCGGCGCAGCGCGAACTCGTCGCTGTCGTTGCTCTTGGCGGCGCCGGCGGGCGCGTACTTGGCGATCACGTCGGCCACGTCCTCGTTCTCCTCCTCCTGCGCGACCTCGGCGGGCGTCTTGCCGTCGTTCGACTTGGCCGCGAGCAGCTTGGCGCGCTGCGCCGCGCTCACGCTCTCGAGCAGCGCCTCGGCGGCCTCCGGGCGGCCGTGGAACGCGCTCCAGTGGAGCGCCGTCCAGCCGTCGCCATCCACGGCCGTCGCGTTCGCGCCGGCCTTGACGAGGTTGCGGATGATGTCGTCCGTGTCCACGGGCGAGCCGCACGCGACCATGAGCGCAGTCCACGCGTCGTCCTTGGTGGTCGCGTTCACGTCCTTCTTCACGATCTCCCACAGCGCGTCAAAGTCGGCGTCCGCGCCGGCCGCGAGCGCCTGCGCGATCGCCTCGGCGGGCGTCACCGGCGGCAGGCTCTTGCTGGCGGCGGCGGCCTTCTTCGGAGCAGCACTCTTGTCGTCGCCCGCGGTCGGCGCCGGCGCGTCGAGCGCCTCGCCCTCGAGCTTCTCGTTCCAGATGCGGCCGTCGCGCTTGCCAAAGATGTAGGCCTGCACGAGCACGTTGTCCCAGAGGTTGAGCGGCGCCATGACCGACTGGATGAGCACGACCTGGTTCACGCCCATCTTGACGTGGATGAACGACGAGATCGCGGCGCCGATGAGCGTCTGCTTGATGAACTCGTTGACCTTGGCGAGCTCGTGCTCGTGGTACGTGGTCTCGGTCACGTCCGCGTAGTTGGGCTCCGGGTTGAACGGCGAGGTCACCGCCGGGATGCGGATCTTGCGCTGGTCCTTCTTGGCCTCGATCTTGCTCTTGATGAAGAGGTACGTCAGCACGGACGCCAGCTGGCAGAACACGTAGGCGGCGCGCGAGGCGTTGAGGATCAACGGGTTCTCAAAGTCCACCTTGTTCATCATGAACAGCATCGGCAGCAGCACGATCATGCGCGTCGGGCTCTGCTTGGCCGCCATTGTTGGGGATCTTGGGATCTCGTGGGCGCGGGGCGAAGAGCTACGGAGTGAGGGGATGTCGCGCGAAGGTTAGACACGGCGAAGGGGGAGCTCCGTTAGACGCGCGGGGGACCAACAAAGAAACTCTGATGATGTCACGCCCACCAGAGAGAACAGGACTAAAACACCCAGCGGAGCTACGTCGCCCCGCCCGTTTAAACCATCATCCCTCGTCGGCCACGTTGTACCGCCCCCGTCGCTCTCTCTCGCACAAGCAAGCTGTTTCCAACACTGTTTTAAACTCCCACTCGTAAGTTGGGTACTCTTGGAATCGTTCTTTTGGGTCCTCACGATTGCAGCTCCCTTCACATTGGGGACACTGCACGCATCGGTTCATTTCATTTTCCTTTAATGACCCTCGCCTCCGTTTTACATAACTGGGTGCGCCATTGAAGCCGCCGACGCGCTTCGTGGCTGGTCTTGCGCGCGCTTCTTGCTTGTCCTATCGTACTAAACTGTTTTTTTTTGGTGTTGATGTAGATCCAAACGTCCGCTGTCGCCTCGTCACCGGCCCAAACGCACTGTGTGGACTCCGGGAAGCGCCTCGATCACCTTGATGAGCTCCGTCTGCTGACTCGTCACGAGTGCTGTGTCGGCCTTCTCTTCTTCACTCAAGTGTGGATCCAGCACGAAATCCAGGATTTGCGCGCCGCCATCTTGAAGATGGAGGCCGCACTTCTTGATCTCCATGCGGCCCCCACTCACGTCCGCGATCACGTCACACAGTTCCTTGAGCAAGTTGTGGTTTGGCAAACGGCGCTCGCCGCTGCTGCCACTTCCACTCTCCTCCGAGCCCGAATCCATGCGAGCCTCAACTTGAAGAGAAAACGCCGTCGCGTCGGCAGCATGGTCAAGACCGAGTGTCGGGATCGTGCCTTGGAACGAGCGCGAGTGGTGAATCGGGGAGCGCATCCCCGAAGATGCATGGTGGTGCTGAGCCAAGCTCATCTCGTACAGCTCCTGGCTCCACTGCACGACCTCCGAGGCGTCCGGTCGAGACAGCGCATCAGGATGCAGCAACTGCTGGAGCATGTCCATGATCTCGGGGCATTTCTTTCTCCAGATGAAATCACCCGGGAAGATCCGCTCGCGCGCGTTTCGCAATGTCACGTAACGCTCCATCGTCGTACCGAACCGCTCGTGGCAAAGCTCGAACAAGATCATACCGAGCGAATACATATCGGTCTTCGCGTTGTACTTCTTGCCCGCGACCTGCTCGGGACTCGCGTACAAGTACGTGCCGACACCGGCCGTGATGTCTTGACTCTCAGATAAGTTCGACATCGACATAGACCGCTTGGACATGGAGTACTGCGCTGCCTGGCCTCCGTTCAGGAACATGTTCGTACTCGACTGCTCCTCCACCGTAGTAGTCGATGTCAAGTTCACATTCGCGGCGTATCGCGACAATCCGAAGTCACCGAGCTTGATGGAGTCGCCTTCAGTGTCAGCCACGAAGATGTTCGCAGGTTTGAGGTCGCGATGAATCAAACCGCATGAGTGCACATGAGCGATGGCACTCGCAATCTGCGTGAAAATCTTCAGCAGCTTCGGCAGCTCCATCTTTCGCGTTGGCAACGAGAGGAAGTCCGCGAGGTTGCGGCCTGCACAATACTGCATCTGGATGTATAGCCAGTGGTCACAGCGATCGTTCGAGTGGCAGGAAGAGTCGTCATTCTCGTTTTCTCGGAGGACACGTGCCGCAGGCTTGGGTGGAAGGTTCGGTTCAATGATGCTCGGTAGCTTCGTCGCTTTGCCTGCACGCGAGCGAGCTTTCGGAGCAAGATCTTCTTCACGCCACGCACCAACCCCGCCATCGTCCTCATCCGAATTCCGCTCCCAATCGAATCCACCGTCGTCTTCACCCAAACTGCCACTGCTGTAGAATGAAGCAACTGAGCGATGCTGATTCGAGAACTCCATCTCCGAGATAGGGGCAAGCAAGTTGCTCATCGAGTAATTGCGCGGTGGCACGGTGCCTGTGGCGTCCGAGCCACCATCCGAAAACGGAGCAGAGTTGATCACCGTTCCCTCTTCAACCTTCTCGAGCCATGCCTGGTAATACCGGACAATGTGTGGGTGATCTAGCAGAGCCAGAATCTTCACCTCGCGCAGGAATTTCTGGAGTGTCTTCGACGTCTGGTTCTTCAAGTGGAGACCGACTCGTTTGATCGCGTACTTGCGACCGTCAAGACGATTCTCTGCAAGCATGACCTGGCCGAATCCACCTTTGCCGAGAGCCGACAACTCTTCGAACTCGTTCGCAAATCGACTCTGACAAACAAACGGGAACAACACTTCAGCTTCATTTGGGTCTGATGACGAGGACGAGGCGTTCGACACTTTTCTTCGATTCGACGTTTCACTCGCGCTTGCAGAACCTTGTGTCTGATCTTCTCGTCCTTCAGAACTGGACTCGGCGGAAACTTCACCGGCACCACTGGCACTTTCACTCTCCTCGTCGTCACTGCTGCTGCAATCCTTACTTGATCCGCAACTTCCAGTCGTTTCGGAGTCCCAAGATCCACCAGACTTCGGGCCGGACGGGGCGGATGAGGATGTCTCCTCCAAGCCGGTTTCGGCCACATCAACTTGCGCACCTTGGGTCATTACCACGGTCTCGATAACTTCCTCGCTGTCAAACACTTCAGCAACGAAATCCGAGCTGGACTCGAGCTCTTCGATCACAGGCACAATACGTCCTTCGTTGTCTTCGGTCATTTTCGACGGAGTTGCGGTTGATTCGTACGATGTCACCAGTTCGGTTGAGTTCTCAGCTTGAATTGACAGGCGATGAGAATGCGTGGAAGAACCGTTGGATACGAGAGTTATAGTCGACGAGGTTGTTGTGGAGGCGCTCGAAGAATCAGGATCATTCTCAAGCTGAATGAGGCTGCTTGCGGATAATCGGGTTCCAGACAAAGCAGCAGCCGCCTCCAATGCAACCATCTTCGTGAACTTCTCAAGCAACATGGCCTCTGTCACAGGATCGAGTTGAACCTTCGATGCTGCAGATGTATTTGAGCCTGCGAAAGTATCTTCACCATTCTCCAGGAGAGGCACCTGCTGAGGGACGAAGCCAGAAGCCACGGCAGCCTCAAGAAGCAGTGCTCTCGTGATCGAGCTTGAAATTGTGATCTTGTCTCGCCCAGGCTGCTCGATCGTCAGCTGGTGAACATGCCCGGTCGGCGTGAAGTCGTGCTCGATGCTGCCAATAGCTCCCGATGCAGTGAGGCCCTTGACATAGAAACCCCATGCGATGAGAATGCAGCCCACCACTGTGCCGAGGGTCATGGCACCGACGTGGTAGTACGTGATGAAGACACCCTTCTTGCCACCGCTTTCCATCGGCTCCCAGAAGATACGTTTCTTCCGTTTGCTGAATCCAGCAGCGAATCCTTCCGCACTCGACGCAGTGGCCCCAGCCCGAACGTCGGTCTCGTCGTCGTTGGGTTCGAGATAGTAATTTCCGTCCAGCAATCGCAAACGGTACTCCGATTCCATCGTAGCCATGTCACGAGTGACGGTCTTGGCCAAGTGCTTGCTCTCGTTACTGACGTCTGGACTGCTGTCGGGAGCGATGAGCGGGCGACTGGGATGTTCTTCGTTTGATACTGCAGCGGCTGCAGCGGAAGCATGTTTGCCTTGGCTAATGACCAGGTCTTTCTTCTGTTGGGTAGAGGATGACGGACCTTCGATAGTCCACTTAAAAAACGACGCACCACGGTTTGCAGACACACCGAAGACAGCGATAACATCAAACTTGGGGATCTGGAGCTCCCAGAGCTGCTTGTTCGTCCACGGATCGTAGGCCGCAATCGTCGACTCTTCTTCGTCGGGATGAGCAGCATCTGGGTCCTTGGGCAGCACCAGGATATTTGGTGAGCTCGACTTCGTGCCGTCAGCGGTCTTGGCGCACTGGGACTGGTCGGCAAACTGCAAAAAGTACTCCGAGATCGTGAAGCATCGCGCCGTCGACATGTTCCGCGCGTGCACGGCACGTGTCTTGAACTCGGCGCGACCGAAGAGCATGGTGGGCGTCTGCGGTACTGTGACGAATGGCTGGATGACACCTTGGGACGCGTCGAGCGAAAAGACCTTGGTCGATTTCTCGCCAAACAACAGTAAATCCGAGAGCGAGTTGTCGGCATCGGCGGAGGGCGACGAGTGCGCGAGTCGCACGGGACCATTGGCGTTGATAATGTCGACCATGGTCATGTCGAGCTCGCGCACGTTCGTGCCGTCAATGTGGTAGAGACGGCCATCGTAGGACGGCACCATCTGCGACAGCGCCGCAGAGCTCACGGCCGTCGAGGCCCCGGTCACGGTCGTGGTTCTCGTCGCGAGCGCGTCACTAAGCTGCGCCTTGTCGTTGTTGGCGCGCACATCGCTGGCTTCCGTCGCGGCCGGCGTTGGGCTTGTGGTGCTGGATGTCGTCCACTGCGCTTCCGCGGCGTCCGCGTGGACGCCGCAGCTGGACGAGTCTACCATCGGACCGCCCGAGTCGAACATCCACAGCACGTCGCCCGTCCACGCGTTCATCGCGTACACGCGCCCGTCGATGCCGCCGGCGACGACCACGTCCTGCGTCACGCGCTGGCTCTGAAGCGCGGTGCGCTCCTCCGTTGGAACAGTCTCGACGACCAGCGGCGCGGACGCCGTCACCGCCATCATCATCACCGCCGCGAACGCCACGACCGTCATCACTATTGCCGTGCGCCGCCTGCCCATTGTGGAGACGCCGCGAGCGAGAGGAAAGACGCGAAGAAGAGACCGACGCCGCGGGACGCGACGTGTCGTCGTCGAACGGAAGCGGCAAACAACAGAGAGGGAACCGGGCGCACGCGGAAGGGGGCGATCCGTCCCCTTGGCGTCCGCTTGTGTCGTCCCCTAGCGACCGATTTCTCTCTCTCTCTCTCTAGCGCGCGCTCCCTTCCGGCGCGTCGACGCCGCTTCGCTTTCTTTCCCTTTGAGTTTCCTTTGGTGTTTGCTTTTCGAGCGTGGCTGTCCTGTGCCTTTGGGGGGCGATCTACACAGTAGGTACGGGCGCCCATACATAGGGCCAGTCATACCGACGAAGGGGAATTTATAGCCGATAATTTACGGTCATTTACTTACGCCGCCAGATGGACAGCGCAATTGTTCTTCGCGGGTAGGGCTCGGTGAGGTGTTTGTTGCTTGGACCAAGCAGCGATCTGAGTAGCCAATCGCTACGCATCATCACACACAGAGCACCAATCATCGTGTGCCTAGTCACCTGTTCATCTCGTAATTTACGAGACGGGATGGCGAAACGTGGAGAGTTGTCGAGACGCCGATTGGAAACCTTTCGAGAATATTCTCAAGTTCGAAATCTTTCCGCTCGACACAAAAATTCGGCGGCATGGCAACTTCAAGCCGGCCAGGTCCGGCGTGGGCTCGCGCAGCTGGAAGGATGCGAGGTTTCCTCCTTGGACGATGATGGCATGAAGACCAATCCAAGCGCACCCACGTAGTATACGTATGCGACAAAGATACGAACGTGGCGGTCTAAAGATCGTGGGAGGAAAACACAGCGAGTGAGGTGAGGTAGGGCAAAGCTGATCATCGGTGTGTATACGCGCTTCTTCTCCGTCTAAACACTGGTTACGGTCTCTCCTGTGTAGAAGGGTTACAGCCCCGCGAGCTCGCCGAGGTAGATGTTCTTGTCGCCGCCGCAGGAGCCGAGAATGGGCTCGGTCGGGTGGAACGCCACCTCGTTCACGCTGGCCGTGTGGCCCGGGAGGTGGTACCGCAGCGCGCCCGTGTCGGCGTCCCACACGTACACGTACCGGTCCGAGGAGCCGCAGGCCACGAGGCGCATGTCGGCCGACCAGCCGCAGCGTATTAAGTTGCGCTCGAAGCTGTGCTTGGCACCGTGGAAGATCGCGGTCTGGCGCGAGAGTGACGCGTCGGCGCTGCTCGTGGCCACGAACGGCCGCACGTCCCAGCGGCGCACAGTCGCGTCCATGGCGTTCGAGAGCAGGTGGTTGCCGTCGGGGCTGAGCGCGACGCTCGTGACGATGTCGCCGTGGCCGCGCAGCACGAGGCTCACGGCGTCCTTGCGCAGGTCCCAGGCCTTGATGTCGCCGTCGAGGCCGCCGGAAAACACCTGCGAGTTGTCGCCGGAGAAGCACACGGCCGTGACTGGGTAGCCGTTCTCGAAGGTCTTGACGGCGCGCTTGGAGCGCACGTCCCAGAGCCTGGCCGTGCCGTCGTCGCTGCCGCTCACAACCAGCATCGGTCCCTTGGTGACCGGACAGCAGCTGTTAACCACCGCCGTGTGGCCCGCAAACTTCTTCGTGCGCGTGCCGGCCTTGGCGTCCCACACACCGACCGTCTTGTCCGCCGACGCCGAGACGACCTGCTGGCTGTCGTAGCTCCACTGCACTTCGAGCACGGCGTTCTTGTGGCCGCTGAGCACGCCGTAGTTCTTGCACTCGCCGTACACATCCCACAACACTATCATTCACGGAACAGAAGCAGTTAGCACACAAACCCCGCGTCTCCTACGTATCCACAAAACCCCACGTACGGATGGAGCGGTCGAACGACGCTGATGCGACGTGCTGGCCCGACGGGTCGAACTTGAGCGAGTTGACGCTCGCGCTGTGGCCCGTGAGCAGCATGGTCGGCGCCGCGAGCCCCGACGTGCGCTCGTCCAGCCGCTTGACCGTCACGACCTGCGCGCTCACGGGCACGATGTCGGAGACGCGCGAGCGCTTCACGATCTGCGCGTTCGCGCCCGAGCCGCCGGCGCTCGTGAGCGCCGTGGAGGCGCCATGATGGTGGTCCTCGGCCGCCGAGGCCTCGCCGCTCGTGGCCCCGTCCTCGCTCAGACGCCGCTTCGTGTTGCGCGATGTTGGAGGCGCCATGTTGTTCAGGTTGCTGGGGCGGCTTCCAATCGCCTTGCCCAACGAGGTCCGTGCAATTCATTTTCTGGGAACCAGGTGCAATTCATTTTAGCTTGTTTATGGATGAAGGCGTGATAGCCATATCCAACGGCTAAATATGGGTAGGTCGGTTTATGTGCAAGTGGATGAACTGTCGGAAAGGCTCGAATCGAATCCCATCGGCTTGCTGAGCGGCTTGCTCGTCATCCCCAGTGTTGACAGCATGATGCAGCATCAGCAACCGAGCGTCTGCTTCCGAGTGCGATACAGGATGTGCGGCTCTCAATCCCTTCACAGGAGCGCCTTTCGGCTGGCTTATTGCTCCGCATCAACGACTCTTGCCCCTCTACAGCACGCAGTTGAACCTCAACCGCCTTGTCATCGGTACTACAGGAGCCGTGCCATGGTTCGGAAGATCACGAGACGGGAGCATCGTTTGGTTTGTTGAAGAAAACTCCAGAGAGCATCGCTGAAAGCGCATGCGATACACTGCTCTTCCTCCACGTGATGTGTGGAGTTCCTTCTTCTCAGATCCGAAGAGGAGCCCCTCTCCTCTTCAGAGTACATGCATGCTCACTAGTCTAGTAGAGCGTTTAGAATCTAGCTATGCGGTGATGATCAAGATGCGCATGGCACCGACCCCCACGCGCAGGCGGGAGCTTGAGCTGTCGGGATCCCAGCCCACCCCATTCGACGGATGGCTCGATTGGGTGCGAGTTAGTCACGGACCCAGTGGAGCCATGTGACTGGTGGTGACGACGACCTCCATCCGAGATCGCTCTGCACGCGGATGGCTGAATGCGTCATTATGTGGCTCTTGTTGACCAACCTCTGACCACGACAAACTGGGAGCTGGTTGGGGTCCGAGTGGGTTCATCGTAGTTTTGGATGGGTGGCCAACGTCACAATGTTGTCGTGTTGTCACCTGTCCCACGCAGCGTCTTCCGCCCTCTCCGCGTTACACACACCGGCGCTCCCAAGATCAGAAAATGGACCAAACAGACGTATCGGTTTATAGAGTATCCGTAGTGCATACGTAGAACCGATGTTCGAAATTCGAACATCCACAGTTAACTCCAAATATCTATTGTCACCGTTTATTAGCTATGCATGTATATCCCGATTCGGTAACATCAACCCATTTCGCTGAGTCGGTATTCCTATAACATTAAATACCTCTCTAATTCATCGCTCTCAATATCCCGTTTAGATGGCCCTTTCGCCTCGTACCGACCTCTGCAATAGCATCAATCACGACCACTGCCGGTTCGTCTGGATGCCAGCTCCACGCCGTCACGTCAACTCTTTCTCCCGCCCGCCAGCCCCCTCTGCTCCGCTTGAGTCCCTCGAGGCCAGCCGCCGCTTCCCAAAGAGCTACAGGCGCCCACCGCTTCATTCCCAAATTGGTCTCGTGATTCACAGACCTCTATCCGCGACTCCTCACCTCACCCAACGACCCTCGCGCGGCGTACCCTCCTCCCCCACTGTTCTCCATGATCATGAGCCGTCTCCAGAGCACGAGCCTCCAGGGCTTCCTCGTTAAGCGCGGCGAGCGCATTAAGAGCTGGAAGCGCCGCTTCTTCACGTTCGAGAACGGCCAGCTCGCCTACAAGAAGGACGACCGCGACGACGCGCGCATCATCCGCCGCGAGTACGTCGAGAACGTGCTCTACTGGAACGGCATCGCGCACGGCTTCTGCGTGCACCTGAGCTCGGGCCGCGTGCTCTACATGAGCGCGCCGAGCGAGGACGAGGCCTCGCGCTGGTACAACGTCGTCGAGGCCTACGTCAACTCGCAGAAGAAGGCCTCCGAGATGATGAAGCTCGCGGCGCGCAAGCACCTCGACCCCATCGAGGAGTCGGCGCTCGAGCACCTCGAGTTCGCCTGAAGCCTGTCGCACCCACAGCGCTTGTCGCGTGTGCGCAAGACACTGGCGACCCGCACCACGACCACTTAATCTATTAGCAGTACAATATAGCCCGACGCTTGTATCCCTTCCATTCATTATGGTGTTTTTGACTCCGTCCTCCATGTGCGCTTCTGTGGGACGGACGGAACGCCGGAAAGCTCGGGGCTCGGGAACGGGTTCTTGATACGCGTTCAAACCCACGGGTTTCCTCTCCCGACCCGACCTGCTTCGCCTTCCAAAATTTGACTGGATTTATTACTGGATTTTCGGGTCGGTGGTGGTCAGCACCAAAGTAATACGGGTCTGAGAAATCAGCATTGGGTACAAACCCGTTTTCCTCTGTCCGGGGGTTCTTGATATCTCTCCTCGCTCTCTCTCATTCGGTCATTTGCCTCCTTCCCCACACACTGACATCGGTTCAAACGCTCCCCTGCGGCGAATCATGTTCTCGAGCACCAGCGCCCCCGCGCCGTCTGTCCCGTCCGTGTCCGCGTCCGCGCCACCTGCGCAAGGGTTCGCCGCGTTCGCGCCGCAGACCAGCGGCTTCGCGGCCGCCGCCAGCGCCGGCACGAGCGGCTTCTCGGTCGGCAGCACCGGCGGCCCGTCCGCGTTCGCGCCCAGCGGCGGCTTCTCGTTTGGCGCATCCCAGTCGACACCTGCGGCTGCAACGAGCACGACGGGCGGCTTCTCCTTCGGTGGAACCTCAGCGGCGAAGCCTCCGTCAAGCTCGCTCTTCGGACCGTGCGCGAGCACCACGAACCCGTCGAGCTCGCCCTTCGGACCGCGCGCGAGCATCACGAACCCGTCGAACTCGCCCTTCGGACCGCGCACCAGCGCCGAGCCGCCGGCGCTGTGGAAGCCACAGCTCCGCAGCAGCGGTCCGGCTGCGAGCCCAGCAAGCGTCGGAGCGAGATCGAACCCGCTCGGTCGTGGGCTCTCCACGCGCGCGTGTTTCGCCGTCAACGACGACCAGCGCTTTGTGAAGCCGGCGTTCGGGGCGAGCAAGCCGTCACCGTGGGCGATGATCAAGTCGATCTCCGCTGCCACCACCCAGACGGCGCCTCCGCCACAGTCGACTTTCACAGCCTCGGTGTGGACTGGCGGCTCGGGCGTGCCAGGGTGGGGCGAACGAGTGCCGGCTCCCACGACCACGAGCTACGCGCCGACCTCAATCGTCGAGCTCAATGGCCAAAAGGCACAGCTCATGTCGGTCTCGGCCATGCCCACGCACCAGAATCTGTCTGTGGAGGAGTTTCGGCTCGCCACTCGTGGTCAAAGTGCCTCAGCTCAGCGCTTCCCCTCGCGCAGCCCTGGTCCTTTTAGTACTACGACGGCGCCGAGTGGACTTACGTTTGGTGTGGACAGGAACTCGCCTGCGCAGACCTCGACCGTGTTTGGGCTGCCGCCTGCCAGTACGTCCTCTGGAAACCCATTCTCGAGCGTGGACTCGGTTGGAACGCCACCTCCGTTTTCCATTGACCCGCCCAGCCGAGCCACGTCGGCCACGGTGTCTACTGGAAGTGGTGGCTTCCTGTTTAGCCTTGGACCCACCGCCACTGCTACTCAGTCAAATTCGCCGTTTGGCGTCGTTCCCACGGGTGCTAGTGGAAGTGCTGATGGGCCCCCAACTGCCCGTGACGGCGGTCTCTTTGCCCCGCGAGCGCCTGGCACGTTCACGCCGCTATTTGGAACGCCCAGTACCATCACGACGGAACCGCCAAAGCCGTCGCTGTTCTGGAAACCGCCGACAGCGGAGGCACCTCCGTTGCCGGCGCCCCGCCCTGGGTTCCTCATTGGCACGAACGTGGTGTGGACTGGCATGGCCCACCAACCGGAGTTGCCCCCACCAAAGTTTTCTTTCTCGACGGGCAGTGATGGTGATCAGACTACCAGCAGTGTGCGCTTTGGCGGCTCCGAGTCTGCAACAGGGCCGACGTCGGCCGTTGATGCTGCTACAGTCGCCACTACACCGAGCGAGGCCGAGGTTGCTTCTCGGGAAGCGGCTCCTGTGGTGGAGACGACAAGCACCTCGGGCGCTAAAAACGAGTCTGACTCGCTTGCGCTACCGCGGCTGCCTCAGTCGTACGCGAAGATCGCGGGCTCGCGCGCCAGGGCCTTCGTGCGTCGCGCTGGCGGCTCCACGGGCGCCAAGACATTCGACACGCACAGCGCACGCCTTGCCGTGGCTGCGATGACCTCCTCGCGTAAGTTTTCGCACCAGCTGTCTTTGTCCCCCGCGAAAAAGCCGATTGAGCGAATGGTCGTGGGCCGCCGAGACACCGAGCCGTGGAAGCACAGCAACTTCCAGCTCAAGTCTTCGCTCATGGCTACGTCGGTGCATGCCGTCGCGTGCACATTCATGGCTGAAACGCAGCAAAGTGAAGCGGACACGTCGGAGGAGAATGCGGAGGCTGACAAAGCCGACATGCCTGAGCAGGACGACAACGCGGAGCGAAAAGATGACAAACCAGTGTCGACGATGAAGCCCGCGAACTCGCTGGATCTCGATAACTACGATCTATAATTCCCGTGCATGTCTTCATCACACCACTAGGATCGCTACATGTAACGAAAGCAGCTTTCAGCTTTCACTGCAAAACCCCGGATAAAACCAATCCCACGCATCTTGAACCATGAACTTGTTGTTGCTTCAGCCCTCGTACTTGTACTCTTCACGCGTGCACGCATTCATGACGACGTTAAGCTTCGCCTTGACCTCACTCATGCCTCCGACACGCACTCCAGAAGGCCGTGCTGCAACTGCCGCTTCATCATCTCGTAAAACTCGACGTCACTGTCGTCATTTGTGCCGGCGGTACACGGTAACCATTGATCCCGGCGCCCATACAGCGCTCGCAGCTTCGCGTTGACGACTTCAAGTCTCGCATGGAGGCGTTCCCAGCGCGGCATGTTCATGTCTTCGACGGTGTCGTTCTTGTTAAGCTGCGTCAACACCACTCCATTCGCAGGTACTGGATCATTGTTCACGGACGATGTCGCAGACGCCGACGTCTGGGTGGAAAGGAACGAATTGTCGCTCAGTGGCTCGGGCTCTTGTGCTTGAAGTGCCTTGAAGCGTTTCTTTTCCCGTCCTTCAGTGCCGTTCCTGTGACAGTCGGCCAACGCGTCGCGTTTCAAGGCGTACACCACCTCCACTCGCGGCCGGCGCTGCGGCGGAAGCTCCACGAACGCCATGGGCGACGTCGGCGGCGACACGATGCGCGTCGACGCGGGCGCCGCCTCCAACTCCATCACAGGATCCATCGCACTCACCGCGCCATTGCGTTCCTTCCACTCGGATACTGGCCCAGGCGGAGGCGTCACCGCCGCGCGCGCGTCGCTGGTTTCCCCTTGGTTCCCGCCGTCGTCCTCGCGCAGCAGCCGCATGAAGCCCTTTTTCGTCGCGTTCGCCTGCGGCCCGCTCTTGATCACCGGCAGCTTGCGGCGGTAGCACTCGCTGCGCAGCTGGTTGCACGGGAACCGCTCGTACGGCTCGCACAGCCGCATCTCCGTCGTCGCCGCGTCACTCATCTTCCCGGAGATTTCCCCTCGACTTCGAAAATGCGAGTGGGCGCGGCAAAACGGTGACGCCAAGAGTGATGGTCTCTTCAACCACACGCGTACTTAGTGCGTACTTAACGGTCAACCCGTGTGCAAACGGTCAACCCAAGGTTTTGAGGTTTTTGCATCTGTTGCTTTTGGCGCGACCAGTGTTTCCTCGGCTTCTTCCCCCTCTTGTGTTCCCCACAGTATTGGAAAAGCGAACGACACCAACGCGTGAATGAGCTTCTCCTTCGGCACGACGGGCGCCGCGGGCGGCGGCTTCGGCTCCGGCGGCGCCGGCGCGTTCGGCTCCACGGGCGGCGGCTTTGGCGCGGCCCCCGCGGCGGGCGGCGCGGCGGCCTCGCCCTTTGGCGGCGGCACCGCGACCGGCGGTTTTGGCTCCACGGGCACGTCCGCGTTTGGCGGCGGCGCCACGGGTGGCTTCGGCTCGGCGATCAAGCCGGCGACTACGGGATTTGGCGCGGGCGGCGGTTTCGGCACGACGGCGACGACCGGCGGCGGCATGTTCGGCGCGCAACCCGCGGCGACTGGCGGTTTTGGCGCGGCCCCCGCGGCCGGCGGCGGTCTCTTCGGTGCGGCTGCGGCCTCGCCCACGGGCGGCTTTGGCGCGGCGAGCCCCACGGGGTTCGGCGCAGCCACGACCACAACGGGCGGCTTCGGCTCCACGGGCAGCGCGTTTGGCGGTGGCGCGACGACCGGCTTCGGCGCGGCGACGGGCACGAGCGCGTTTGGCAACAATGCTGCGGCGTCGCCGTTTGGTGCTCCCAAGCCGGCGGCGGCGTCGCCCTTCGGTCAGACAAGTGGCTTTGGCGCGACCTCGGCTTTTGGCAGCGGCGGCGCGACCGGTTTTGGTACGCCCGCTCCGGCGGCGGGAGGTAACAGCATGTTTGGTGGTGGCGCCGGTACGAGCGCGTTTGGCGCGGCCAAGAGCCCGAGTCCGTTTGGCGCTGCCCCGACGACCAGCGCGTTTGGTGCCGCGCCTGCTGCGACCGGCGGCTTTGGTGGTTTCGGCGCGGCCGCCGCGGCCCCCGCTCAACCGCAAGTCGGCACCGGCACCCCTTCGTACGAGTTGACGCGCGAGCAGGACGGCACGGCGGGCACCGTCAGCTACCACGCGATCACGCGCATGCAGGCGTACGCGCACAAGTCATTTGAGGAACTTCGCTGGGAAGACTACGTCAAGCGCACGAACCCACAGCAGGCGCAGGCGATTGCGGCATTGAACCAGCCGCAGGCGGCCGCTGCTACCGGCGGGTTTGGTGCTGGGGCGCAGCCTGCTGCTACGGGCTTCGGCGCGACTGGCGGCTTCGGGTCGACGACGTCGGCGTTCGGTGCCACTCCAGCGTCTGGTGGCTTTGGGTCTGCGTTTGGAACCACAGCGCCGGCGACAACCAGCAGCGGATTTGGTACATTTGGCTCCCAGCCAGCCACCAGCGGCGGCATGTTCGGCTCGACGACTCGCAGCCTCGGGTTCGGCGCCACGACCACAACTCAGCCGGCCACGAGCGCATTCGGTGCGTCTCCGTCTCCAGGATTCGGTGCGCCGGCAACGGGCGGCTTTGGTTCGACGGGCTCGGCGTTCGGCACTAGCTCGTTTGGTGCGCCTGCGGGAGGTGCTGCGCAGCCGGCCGCTGGTGGCTTTGGAGGCTTCGGCTCGACCACCACTGGCACGACTGGTGCATTCGGTGCCACCACTGGTGGTGCGTTTGGTAAACCTGCGGGCACAACGGGTGGCTTCGGCTTTGGCGCGACCGCAACACAACAACCGGCCCCTGCCGCTGGCGGATTTTTCGGTCAGAACGCGGGCGCGACGCAGCAGCCAGCCGGAGGCTCACTTTTCGGCGGCACCAGCACGGCGACTACCGGCTCTGGATTCTCGTTTGGCGGATCAACACCTAAGCCAACTACATCGACAGGCTTTGGTGGATTCGGCACCAACACGACGACGGGCACGGGTGGATTTGGTACTGGGGGTGGCTTTGGTACCACCGGAGGGTTCGGTTCTGGTGGCACTGGTGGGTTCGGCGCAACGGCGGCGCCCACGCAAGCCGCTGGTGGTACGTCGCTCTTTGGCTCCACCGCGACTGGCACCGCTGGAGGCTTCGGTTTTGGGACGAACAACACCGGAGCAGCGGGTGGCACTAGCTTGTTTGGGAGTGCTCCGAAGACGGGTACCGGAATGTTTGGAAGCATGACGGCGACTACCGGTGGTGGTGGCCTCTTTGGCTCGACAACCACCGGAGGAAGCTCGCTCTTCGGCGGTGCTGCCACGGCGAACAAGGGCGCATCGGGGTTCAATTTCGGCGGTGGTGGCGGCTTGACTGCGACAACGGGCACGAGCAGCTTCGGTAGTTTCGGATCGTTTGGATCAGGTGGCGCGACAGCAGCCCCTGCAACTGGTGGCTTTGGTGGAGGCAGTATGTTTGGCTCAACTCAGGCTGCCCCCGCGGCAGCGGCAGCCCCCCAGTCCCAGCAGCCATCGACTCTCACTGCTGTGCCCGATGTCAACCCATACGGAACTGGCGCGTTTGGTGCGGGTCTCGTTGAACAAAACGTGAAGGCTGCTCTCGATTCTCAATCCCTCAAGTCGACCTCCAGCGCAGCCTCTCGACTGAGCACCTTCGCTCAAGACGTTGGATTGCCCCGGGGCCCTCTCGAGAATTCGGTCGCATCCAAGCGAAACCTACTCAGCAGCAGCCGTTACTCGATCCCTGTTTCGTTCATCCGAGAGTCTGGGTTCAAGGGCACGAAGAGCCGTTTCGCAACTATCACGAGCGCTAGCGCTGCTAGCGCCAGTGGCAATGCCCTTCGATCGAACTCAAGCGATGCAGTGACTGGAAACCACGATGATGATTTCAAGTTTTCCTCATCCCTCTTCCGAAACTCCGTGGCCAAGCGTCTGGTTATCAACAAGACCGATCTTCGTCACGACTCCTTGTCGTCGCGAAGCGGCAGCTCCCGTGCGTCGGTAATTCCGCTTTCAGAGGAAGAAGCCGCCTCAGGCTCCGGTCCCAGCTCCAGTCGGAACAAGGTGCCGTTGAAGGCAGATGATGAGGGATACTACAGCGTGGTATTTCGCACACTGACAAACAAGAAGAGCTTCACGTTGCGACTGAAGCGCTCGGACACTGTTAAAGAGGCTCGCGACGATGTCAAACGCCTTCTTCGTGCCACGATGAGCAACCCCGTGAGCGACGTTCAGCTACTTTTCAGTGGCCGTGTCGTGCATGACACTATATCGATCGAAGATTTGAACCTTCGTGAAGGTGACATCGTGGATGTTGCCATCGTTGAAGACGTTACGGGCGGCAATGCCGCAGAGCACGACCACATTGCTGTGCCGAAGAAGGCAGCTACAAGTGGCTCGGACTCCCTCGTGAAACCCCAGCCCAGCCGATTCATGTCGTATGCTGACTTCTTGAACTCAGCGATGCGCGAGGAACAAGAGCAACAGGTGTTTGAGTCGCACAAGCCAGTCAGTACTGCATGCCCGAGCCTGAGGAACGAAGATTACTTCACGGTGCCATCGTACGACCGACTTAAGCGCATGACTGAGGAGGAGCTGTCGGCTGTTGAGGGGTTCACGGTTGGGTGCAAGGGACTCGGATCAGTGGAGTGGATCGGTAAGACTGACGTACGCCATCTGGATCTCGATGAGCTTATCCACTTCGAGAAGAAGGAGGTGATTGTGTACAAGGACGACGAGAACAAGCACGAGCTCGGCACAGGGCTGAACCGTCCTGCTATTGTGGAGTTGTTGGGAATTTTCCCGCCTCGAAAGGTTCAAGATCCAGAGGCGTACAAAGAGAAGGTGAAGCTGCGTACGCGAGATATCGGCTCGACATACATCGACTACACTCCTTCCACTGGCGTCTGGCGATTCCGCGTGGAGCACTTCAGCCGCTATGGTTTTGACGATGATGATGATGACGAAGACATGGAGCCGAGCGCTGATCCAAAGTCGGCAGCAGGTTTTGGGGACGACCGAAAGAAGATGGCGGTTCCCACGCGTCTCCAGCCAATCGCCCATGGCCGTGGGTTCGTGTCAAGCGACCGAGTCAGTCTTGTACGTAACTCGGCCATGTACCGAAACCAGTCGCAGTTTCCTAGCCGCACAGCGGCTGTCTCTTCGTTTCGTGACTACACCGCTGATGAAACCATGAACGAAGCGTCCGAGCCCAGTACCACCTTCACGCCGCCAGAGCTTGCCACCGAAACTGTTCGTCGCGATAATGAAGACGATGATGCGGAGGCGCCACGAGTGATCCATGATGTCCCGACGTCAATTGTGTTTCCGGTAGGTCCGGAACTCCTGAACCTGCAGCCGCTGGGTATCGACGCGGAAACTTCGTTGTTGCCTATCTCAACGAAGTCGACGACTTATCAGCTGTTTTTACAAGTTGCAAACCAGTCTGTTGTGGCAAAGAACCAAGCTGACCCGGGTTTGTTCCTTGCGCGTTCGTTTCGCTGCTCATGGGGGCCGAACGGAGAGCTTGTCAACATCGGGAGGCCTCGCACGGTGAGCAATACGACTACCGTCGGGCGTACTGTGACCGTCGAGTTCCCGCTCGAGCAGCGTGGTATGACGCCCGTCTCTCTGAACAAGGACGCACTGGAGCTCCACTACGAGTGCTGTCAGTCGAACGTTGATGACAGAGAACCCGATGCTCCGGTGAGCGCGTTTGCGTTGCCAGGTGACGATGGCGTCGTGCGGTGTCTTCGCAAGTACGCGGAGTTTGCGGAGCGCACCCGCAAGCAGTATCCGGCTTCCCGTTTTTACCAGCGCACGGCGCTTTTGTGGAAGCTGGTGCAGGCGCTGTGGGGACAGGAGCACGATGTGTCGGTTCTGAACTCATCGCAGTTTTGCCCGCTTGCTGCGCGCGACGACCCTCGCGAGATTGAGAGTATGGAGACGTTCCAGATGGTTGATTTGCGGCGAGAGGCTATTTCTAAGTGGTTTGAGGACGCCCTCAGCGTCGAGGTTGGAAAACACCGTGACGAGGGAGTCGAGTCTGCCAGTGAAGAAGGGGTCCTGAAGCTCCTGTGCCAGCACCGCGTCGTCGAAGCCGCGGAGATGGCCATGGAGTGTGGGGACTTCCGTCTCTCAACTCTCATCTCCCAGGCGGCGAGTTACGAAGGGTCGGATTTTCGCACGCTCCTCGCTGACCAGTTGTCTCAGTGGAGTGAGAACAGCACGCTCGAGTATGTGGAAGAGGACCTCGTGATGATTTATAGTCTGCTTGCGGGAAGTGTTGAGGTGCTGACCTCGAAGAAGGCCTCCGACATGTCGTGGCTGATGTGCCTCGCGTTATTCTTCTGGTACAAGCGTGGCCCGGCCACTTCGCTGAAGACCGCGCTGACGCTGTACCGCGAGGCTGTAACCAAGTCGCGTGCCAACGGCCCCGCGTCGGAGAGTGCTCCTGACGCAACCAAGGATGATGTCATCATGGAAGTGATGAAGCTCTACGTAGAGGAGGCTGTTTCACTGTGCAGTGTGCTATCTCCAAGTGGCTTTCCTGCCGATTCGAACGACAACAAGCACCTCGACTACGAACTCAGTTGGCACCTCCACAGCGTGCTGCGCGCAATCGGCTTCCGTATCGAGAGAAAGTGGGAGTCCCACATCCACCACAACTACATTCGCCAACTCGAAGGTGCGGGCCTGTGGGAAGAGGCCATCTACGTCTCGCTCAACATCTCGGGTGCGACCGAGCGCGTATCGACGTGTCGCGAGCTCCTGCTGCGCAACGCCGACTTGCTGCGATCAGCACCAGCGGCCAAGCGCGTGGAGCTGTGCGACAAGTACGCTCTCCCGATGGAGTGGATCGACGAGGCATTGGCAGTCGTGGCGGTGAGCAAGCACCAGTACTACGAGGTGATCGCCCACTGGATGGCCGCGCGCCAGTACGATGAAGCCCACGCGTGCCTCGTGCGTCACATTGCGCCGACCTGTTTGTTTTCCGGTGAGAAAGATGTCCTGTTGCAACTTCTCGTCGACATGGAACCCCACGCTACTGAGATCTCGCAGTGGACGAGCTGTGGGGCCCACTATGTAGTGGGCGGTGGTCTCGTGCTTGAGTACCTTCGTCTAGAGGGTCAGCAAGGCATCGACGAGGGTGGTGAGGTCGACTTTTTGGATCGTCTCATGACATTGGCTGAAAAGCTCTCGCTCGCACGCGGTAGTCTCGGTGAGGCCAGTCCGCCTTCTGTCGGGTCGGACGAGGCCAAGGCGCACCACCAGCGCAACGCCAGCGAGTTGGTTGTCGCGCGCACGGCGCTGTCGTCGATGCTGGTGGCACTGTCAACACGCGCTGTCCAGCTGCGCGCGTTGCTGGACACGCAGGAGGAAGACCAGGAGGACGATGGCGAGCAGAGCCAGGGCTCGTCGTCCATGGCGCCGCCGCTGCCCTACCAGCTTCAACCCGACTTCCTCTCTAGCCTGTCAGGCCTCGCACGCAGCCGCGAGACCAAGTTCGTCGAGAGCTACCGCGCGAGCCAGCTCCTGCGTCTCTGCGCGAGCTTTGTCGACTGGCGTGCGTGAGCTTGAGAGGGAGCATACCACGATTGCCTCTGTTCATTCATGTTCAGGTGAGCCGTGCTCTCCGAAAAGACCAGTAGAGATCACGGAAGGTGATGCGGCCGAGATGCATCGCTACGCATCTGTGTGTACGTAGGATTAGGAACGAAACCGTGACAACAAAAGCTCTCGCTTAGCGGAGAACAACTCGAAACGAAGTAAAAACAGCATGTGCACTCGCAGTAACACACAGCGTGTCAACAGCCCGACCCCGGCCTCGTAGCTGGCGACCGAAGTGGCCATCGACGAAGCGGACGGCAAGGTCTCGCGTTTTCCGACGTGGTGGTGGTGGTCTTCCCACGGATCCTCCTCAGACCTCTTATATGTGATTCAAGGAACATCAGACAGAGCGTGATACTGACGATAAAGTGGGAACGTACCTCCATCAGATTATATTTCGAACCTGTGCGCCAGAGTGGATGCGTGTCCTATGGCTTCGGCCGACCATCGAGTTGGAGTCACAGAGGCCAAGGGCGTGCCCCCCGCGGCCCCCATCGGCGGCCAGCACTCGCTGTGGACGCTCGCTCGAACGCCTCCACAAGGAGGTTCGTGGCTTCTTCTCGGGCGTGATCGTCACAGCCCGCTTTGCTCGCCGACCGCAAGAGCCTCGCTCGCTGCCAGGCACCATGTGGCCGGCAGCCAAACGATCTCCGATCGTTGAACTGTCCGCGGGTGAACGTCGTCTATCCCAGCCACGCATCTGGTGAACACGTGATGGCGCTGACGTGTGTGTGGAGCGCACTCTTGTCGCCCACCGTTTCATCCTGCCTGCTGTGGGTAGTGAAAGGTCCCGGGCGGACACGGAGGCCAGACACCCCACATTCTTTCCCTCTCGTTTGGACCTGGTCGGACGTCGGTCGGACCAAAGGCTCAGTTGGTCGGCTGTCAGCTGTCGGCCGCGCCATACCTTTTGGTTTCAGGAGGGTTTCGACAATCGTCCCGGCCTCGTTCTTCATCCGAGACCGAGACGGAGCGCTGGAGCTCTTCGCGCCAATCTTCGGTCTCACTTGTGAAGTCCACGTTTTCACTCGTGCAGAACACAAAAAAAAGCAAAACTGTTCTCTATGATTTTTGTTCCGTGTCCCGAATCGTGTTCCCATCGGAACGGGTTCTAGGTCAGAATGAACTCGAGCGCCATGGGCGACGGTCCGCGAATGATCTCCTCGAGGCTGTCGCGGCGCTCCGCGTACCGATGCGAGCCGTCCAGCAGCCACGCCACGTCCTCCAGATTGCCCACGACCTGCTGCAGCCCCTGAACGTAGTCGGCCTCGACCGTCTTGGTGAAAAACTCGCCGTCCGAGCCAAAGTAGAAGTGGTACGTACAAGGATAGTACACTTCCTTGTCCAGCACGTCGTCGAGCAGGTCCTGGTAGTGGAGCAGGTGCGGGAACATGCGGTTGATCGTGGCGAGTGTGTACTTGGTGTGGAGCGACCCGCGCATGACGACGACCGGCGCGTCCGCGCTGCCTTGCACGTCGAACGAGAGGAGATCAAAGAACAGGAACGCGTCGGTCTCGGGGAGAACATCTTTGGCGGAGAACGTTCTGCCGGGCGAGATGCACGTCGACGGCGCGCTTGCGTCCTGGCTGGGCGTCGAGTACCCGGAGACGGCTGACGAGCGCCATTCGTCCCGCGACGACGGTTCGGCGTGCGAGAATGACGCTTCGTATTGGATGCCGCGGTCTCGTGCGCGCACAAAGTACTCAAAGATCATGGCGACCACGCTCTCGCTCACGTCGAAGGGATTCCGGTACGCGAGCTCGTCTCGTACTCGGAGGAACTGTTCCAGGTCGCGCACTTGCTTGCGTAACCGCGCCACGGACTGTTCCAGGCCGGCGGCGTGTTGCTTGTTCTTCTTGCGGTAGTACTTGCCACGCTCACTATTGGTCATCTTGGGCAGCTTGGCCACGCGGCCGCGGCGGCGGCGCGGCAGTGGCGAGAGGCTCCGGCTCTCCGTGAGGCTTGCTGACGTACATTTCGTCATGTCTGAACCCAGTGAAGCGAGGAGCAAAGGGTTACGCTGCGCGGGGTCTCGTGGGCGGGAACAAATTTCGTTATGGAGACGAAAAAAATGCCGCGCTTTCGCTGCCAGTGGCGAGTGGATGGTGGCCGCGGCATCGGGGCTCTCGAGAGGAGAGCACACTTGCTTTTCGTGGCAGGGTGCGCGCACTCCCAACACGAATCGCCGCAGCAAAACGGTTCCACACGTCGACCACTCCACCTCGTCCCACCGTCACCAAGATTAGCCGACAGCGTCCGTTGGGAACACGCACGGCCCGGCGTTTATTCCAGCGCGGCCCATCCCCTCCCCCCTCCCACTTCCTCCCACAGTACGGTACTGCGTGGATGGGAGGAAACGGGGTGACTCACTGGTCGAGAACCTCGAGGTGAGAACGATCCAAGTGGCGGAGACAGCGGAGGGAGCGGAACGCTCTTGTCAGGCGGCGGATTGTCTATCTTGGGTCTGCTCTCGATGCCAACGTTGTGTTCTGAGGTCGAATCGCTTCTTGTGCTGTGCTTGGATGGTGCATCTGCCCCAGGAGGTGCGGTAAAGACACGGGCGCGGCGGTGGCGTTGGCAGTTTCAAAAACAGTTTTGACAGCCCGTGTCTAGTCTCTTGGCTCTGGAAGTTCCAAAAGGATAGGAAACACTGTGTCGTAGTTTCGTTTATTCTTTCTTTTTTTCCTTCTACATTTGTGCATTTGCGCGTCTCCACGATGGGCGAGACTCAACGATCCGTGTTCGCCAGAAGTACTGTTCCAGATCCCAACGCGATATATTTCGAGGAGCCAAACGCCCCACCCACCTCTCGCCTTGAGGGCCTGGAATTAGCATCAGGGAGAGGGACGCTGGCTGCGCTCATCAGTGGGGAATATTTGGCGCGACCTTTGGATGCCGAGGCAAAGCGTACGTATGTGTGAATCATCGCTTCGACAGGGATCATCCCGAAGCGAAGCATCGCACCTGGCGTCGGAACGGATTCCGCGTAGACGAAACCGAAAGGCGCTCAAACACTGCGTGCGTGCAGAGTGCGTGCGTGGGCGGCCTGGGAGAGGGGCAAGAATGAGGAGGCCAGAACAATCTTCGATGTCCCGTCCAGGGACCTCTCATGGGAGCATACCCCCACCACATAACAGTCTGCTGGGGCAGCATCATTCAACGCTGCTGTCCTGGCAACCGTAATCGATGTACCAACACAGGTGAAGTTTGTTCTCAAAGTGCAATTACAAGGCAAAAAATGCCCTTTGAGAATGGTTTGAGTTCGTTTGGATGCCTGTGCTAGAAAAATGGACACTTGGCAGCCAGGTCTGAGTTTTCATGTCATAGTTTTGTTGCTGAATGTTCTGCTTTCGTTCCCCCACAAAGAACAACACCTTCTGCAGATCGGTGATACACGCAACGCAGGACTCAAATAAACAAACGATTACGCTAGAATGTAATTCATCGACATGGCTGACGGGCCACACAGCACATCTTCGAGGCTGTCACGTCGCTCCGCGTACCGATGCGAGCCGTCCAGTAGCCACACCACATCTTCCAAACTGCCCACGATTTGGTGGAGCCCCTGAACGTAGTCGGCCTCGACCGTCTTGGTGAAAAACTCGCCGTCGGACCCAAAGTAGAAATGATACGTACAAGGATAGTACACTTCCTTGTCCAGCACGTCGTCGAGCAGGTCCTGGTAGTGGAGCAGGTGCGGGAACATGCGGTTGATCGTGGCGAGTGTGTACTTGGTGTGGAGCGACCCGCGCATGACGACGACCGGCGCCTCCGCGGTGCCCTCCGCGTGGAGCGAGAGGAGATCAAAGAACAAAAACGTGCTTGGAACATCCACGTCCAAGCTGCTGTCGTTGCCCCAGAAGCGCATCATGGATTGCATGCTCGAGAAGTTCATCGGATCCGTTGTGGTTGAAGCGTGTGCGCTCGAGCCAGAGCTCCGGCGAGTCGCCTCCTCGCCTTCGAAGGCCGCAAACGACGTTTCGTACTGCAAGCCGCTGGCTCGCCGGTCGCGCACAAAGTACTCAAAGACCATGCCGACGATCGACTCGCACGCGTCGTACGGGTGGCGGTACGCCAGCTCGTCGCGCACGCGCACAAAGAGCTCGAGGTCGCGCACCTGCTTGCGCAGCTTGGTCACGGAGCGCTCGAGCCCGAGCTCGTGGTCCTTGTACTTTTGCCGGTAGTACTTGCCGCGCTCGCTGTTGTTCATCTTGGGCAGCTTGGCGACGCGGCCCATGCGGCGGTGCCACCGCCGCGGCTCGCTGGACGCCGTGGACGCTGACGTCGTTGGCGCCATCTCGTGGAACGCGCGTGGTGTGGGTGGATGCGGGCTTGACCGAGAGAATTGGACTGTGGCTGTGCGGGGGACAACCCGCAATCGATCGAGGACGACGGACGTCAACTCTCTCTCACCGCTTCACTTTGCGGCTCCTTGTTCTCCGCTGCACCTCCTCTCCTCTTGTTCTCCTCGTCGTTGGCGTGCTCCACGCCTCCGCCACTCCTCACCAACCCTATGATGTGTGTATGCGAGAGGGATGCACGCCCAGGTCCAGGTCGGATCGCGCTGCTGCACCGGACGTTTCACCACCTGGAACCAAAGTGAAACAAACGCTTTTGGTCCCAGCAGGCACGCTCATTGGCTAGAATTCGCTCTGATGTGCCCGTTGGTCGTTGGGTTTTGGTCGGTCGCTGTACCTACAGGATCGAATTCCCTCCCCTGCCCCACTTGTGCTCAGCACCGTGCTGCGTGCGCTTGGCGCCGCGTTAAATCTATGGTGGGGTGGGTCGCTGCGTGCGCTTGGCGCCGCGTTAAATCTATGCTGGGGCGGGTCGCCCTTGGCGTGCAGAAGAAGGACGGAAAACGAATGTTCGTTTGTATTTTTTTGTCGCGTTTGATCCACATTTATTGCCGGCGCTGGCCGTGGCGGGGGGAACCAAAGGCGAGAATGATCCAGCGGATGGAGTCAACTGGGGGCTTTGCTTGCATCGTGCCGCGACATCGAACGGCAATGCACTGATGCGTGCTGCTGAGGATGTCCTCAACTGCTTTTGAGTACGAATACAGTCAACAACATCCAAGTCAGCAAACTTTGCTCGGTCACCTTCTTGGAATCGGAAAAGGGCGCAGCGAAATCCACTTCGCGCGTTTCTGTGGCTCCCTCTCCTTGTGAAAGAAGCGTGCTGTCCACGGCGGCATTTCTTTCCATGTTGTTCTCCGCGGTCGCGGCGTTTTGTTCGATTTGTTTGCATGTTTCGTTCTGATGGCTTGGGTGGGGGACGCTGATGGAGCAAAAAGAAAAGAACTACTTCTTCCGGGGGTATGTAGGGGGCGCTGGCGACCGGGAATGAAACGGCAGTTCTGGAAGAAGGATCCCCACGAGGGGAGGGGCAAGGCTTCTAGACCGGTACTGTTCTGTACTGAGAGCTTGAGAACCAATCCAAATGACAGTATGTTCCGAAACACGGTGGGAGCCGATCTCGATTGACCCACCATGGGCTGCTTCATTTGACAGCTTTCGGCAACCGAGAGGGAATCATCCCTTGATGGCCGGCCGTGGCCTTCGGACTGCCACCAGACGAGCCAGCTTTTCGTGGTCCATCCTCTTTTTCTGCACACTCGCATCGGCTGCGTGGCCGCGCTCAAGATGTGGCAGAACACACTTTGGGCGGCAGCGCTGCGCCTTCGATGTTTCGAGAGCGACTGTGGAGGAAAGCAGGATCAAGAAAGAACAGCGGCGGCGCCAAGAACTGGAGGGGGCGAGGGGACGGAGCAGGACGGAAATAGTGTTGGAGACGGCCGGGCGGCAGCCGAGCTCGCTGTACAGTTTTGTGCTAGCACGGGAAGACTGGTGGCGCCGCGTGTCCATGCGCGCAAGCGTGGCGCCGCGTTTCCATGGCGCAAGCGTGGAGCCCGGACGGTTCGCTGATCTATTCGTGGTCCCCGCGTAGAACAATCTACGCCGCACAGATCGCACAGTTCTACGGTACCACCGCCACGCGTATTTATTCACTCGCGTTGAGTCCGCGCCGGTGCGCATGCGGTTGCTTATGAGAGCAGAATGACTCAGTACGTCGGGCCTGTGCGCTCCAACCAGGGCAAGCAGGTTGAAGGTGGGTATCGGTTTTAGCAGGCGTGTGCGTCTGCGTTTGTGACAAACTCAGCTCAGTGACCCAAGTTGTCCTGGACCTCGTCTCGTGCAATGCGTTATCCACAATCCACAACTCATGTTGAGGATACCATTGGGATCCCCAGCGCCAGAAGAATCGATGTTTGGCGATACGCGACTTCAATTCAGGTCTTCAGCCACGGCACTGGCTTTGGGTCCATTCGACCTCACCGCCTGGCGCGCTCAGAAGGCGGGGTGCGCGTTTCTCGCCGGCCCAACGCAGCTTGCTGTGGCTCTTGCTCCGAAGTGCCAGGACTCGCAACCACCGCCACCGCGATTGCCACGAGTCCTGGTAATAGTCGACACTGAATTCGCTTTGTTGACGATGCTGCCGTGCTTGGTGGTCTGCCCCGCAGGGAATCTCGGCCCGCGTTGGTTGCTCTTGTGACGATCACAGATGCCGGGCAACGAGTGAGCTCAGCGTTTGCATTTCAAACCCCACGGAGTGTTACGGATCACTCACTCAACGACGGATGGACTGGTGCGATGCGAACAACCAACGAAGGCGCAGAGTAGTTGCAGGCGCACGCTCCGGCGGCTACGCCATGAGCCATATACTGTGCGTCATCATGCTGGTTGAACTTCACTAGGGGGTCGCAAACAAATAAGAATGAAACCCAGTCCGCGTGAGGGTGGTCCGCAACAGGAACACATGCCCCCCACGCCACGATCAGAACGCACCGCAAGATCATTTGACGGAACCGATGACGAGGCACATACTGATTTTGCTCGCCACGTACATGACCGAAAGTAGATCGCAACCGACCCTCGCTGAGATCCTACTCTACCACAACGGACAAGATACTGATCATTCACGGGCGTGTAAGCCGAACTCCGTCCCATTACCAATCCAACGTTGCCAAAACGTACCGAAACTCCTCCTCAGCAGAAATTATCGGCTGGCAGTGATCACGCTTGCCTGGTTGACTAATTCGCAATTCAGTGGTCGTCATGTGAGCTACCGAAACCATTCAGCCTCTGGTGTGATCCGTACACGATCATGCTTGTTGATCGATCTGCTGATGCGCCGACTTCTCCTAGCACGCACATCCCGCGCACCCGATGGACGCGGCCGCTCCAGAGAACTACTGCGTTTTCTATCGCGCGAAAGAATTCGATGACTCTTGCCGCACGTATCACGCGTCCTTTTCTTCAGCGAGTAGTCATGGGTGAGTATGCTGGGGGGATCAAATCTTCGTACGCCACGGACACGGCTTATGCCTTACCCGGTGCCGGCGCGGAACTTCGGCGCGACGACTTGTTCGTCGACGCGCGTGCGCTGTCTTCCTTCTGACGTGAGCGGCGGCCATGACGGATAACTCTTTCAGCTAGCACGCGCACATTCGTCAGTCAGTACAGTGCGATCTCATCAGTGGGCACGAAACCAACGAGGCGCGCGATCACGATGGTGACACGTTGTCCATCGCTTTGGTTCTTAGGGGCGCGGTAGACACGACAAACGACGAGCGCAGCCTCGTCCATGTGTCGCACGGCTTGGGCGGTGGCGCTGGGACCCGCGCTGGCGGCGGTGCTGGCATTAGGTGGAATAACGTCACGATCCAACGGCGATCGCGAGCGCCGTGGCGGCGACGAATGGCGGCGAGGGGAGGCGACGGCCACGCATAGGTGCGTACCATGGAGCTGCTGGCGAGCGACCTGAGGGCGCGGAGTATGTTCCGGATAGAGCCGTACGCGAGAATTGATCTCCGGAGAACACCCGAGATCAGCTCCAGCCTGAGCGCATGTGGAGCGGCCAAGAAGAGCTGCTCCGATGACCGGGCTCAGACGCTGTGACTATCGATGTAATAAACAAAAAGAGAGGATCGTTTCTCGTTGGTCGATTGGAAACTCTTTTGACACACCGGGCTTGCAAACGTCGATGCAGAAAGCGTTTCCGATCCTCAGCGACCTATGATTGGTTGATTTCGTACGTATTGTGGCATCTGATTGGACATTAGAGGACCTAAGAACATCCGCTATGTGGCGAGAACATAGCCTGTTCCCACCACCCATGGCAGGATCGGGTATTTCACACATGATGCCCCATGCCTGCTTGCTCTGCTCCACTGGAAGTCTCCGACCCGGCCCCAGCAGTTTTCTACTACGTAGTATCTGTAGATGAGCTTCACGCCAACTCGACTGCGTGTCGATGAGCGTTGTCGCAGCAAGTGGGCACGGGTCGCGGGCCGTTCCCCACCCGACCCAAAGCCTTTTGGGTCTCGTTGCTCAGAGACAACGCGACTAACTTCTGTCAGTACAGCACTCTCCGGCGAGCTGAGAGAGGAAAACTAAACTAATGTGTGACGCCCTTAGTATATGTCACTATTCAGAGGACTTCGATTCCGCGCAGAACAGGAGTTCATGGCACGAGGCGCGCGACCAACCGCCACGGTCGCTCGCTCCGGGGGCAGCGCGCTGCGCAAGCGCGTGCTGGGCGAGCGCAGCTCGTCCTCCTCCTCCTCGGCCGCCGCCGCTGCTGTATCAGTCGACGATGGGGCCTCGGTCGTGCTGGGCTCGGCGCAGGCCAACGCGTATTTCAACGCCAAGCGTTTAAAGCAGGCCAGCGGTGGCACGGGCCGCAAGCGCCGCGCCTCGGCCGCGGACCAAGGAAGCGACCGCGACGATGCCGTGCCACCGGCGCGTGGCGCCCAGGCGTTTGCGTTTGCTGTGCGGCCCGTGAGCGAGACCGCCGAGATTCTGCGCCGCGTGGACGCGCGCGAGGACGCGTGGCGCCGCGCGTCGCCGCGCCACGCCTGGCCCTCGCATGAACACGTACGTGATGGCATTCCGTGACATGGCACGATGGTTTAGACAGCGTCTAACTCTACGCGTTCTGGAATTATTCGGTTAGTCGTTCCGGCGGTGGGGGACCCAGCTGCGCGCCGGCTTTAGCGTGCTGCTCCACGGCGTCGGCTCCAAGCTCGCGCTGCTCCAGGTAAGACCCGTCTAACGTACGCGTTAGTCCAATCTTTTAGTCTAACCGCGTCGCATCTATGCGCAAGCAGGAGTTCGCCGACTCGCTGCCCGAGAGCGCCTACGTCGTCCACGTGCACGGCGAGCTGCCGTCCGTGGCGCTGCGCGAGGTGCTCGCGCTGCTGCAGCACGACGTGCTCGAGATGCCGGCCGCCGACACCGCGCACCTCGCATCGCTCTCGTTTGTCCAGCAAGTACGTGTTAGACCCGCGTCTATACAAAGTACGACCGCGCGTCTAACCCCAATTATTGTTTTTTATGGTTGATAGTGCTGCGCGCTCGTGGACTTTGCGTTCGCGCACCGCGACCAGGGCGCGCCGGACGTGTACCTGCTCGTGCACTCGCTGGACGGCCCGGCGCTGCGCGACCCGGAGCTCCAGGCCGGGCTCGCCCGCCTGGCGCGCGCGCCGCCCGTGCACCTGCTGGCGACCGTGGAGAGCGTGAACGCGCCGGCGCTCTGGGCCGAGGACGACGTCCAGCGCTTCCGCTGGGTGCACCACCGCGCGGACACACTGGGCGCCCACACGCGCGAGATCGACCTGCGCGTCTCGACCGGCGCGAGCAAGGCCGCCGAGCAGTCGATCAGCGGCGTGCGGTACATCCTCCAGAGCCTCACGCCGACCGATGTGGGCACGCTGCGGCTCGTGGCGCAGCAGCAGCTCGCGAGCGGCAATAGTGAGAGTAAGACAGCCACCACCGACAGCGAGTCCGCGACTGCTAGCGCGACAGCGAGTTCCAAAACCATGGCCAAGGCGAAACCGGCGGCGCGCCGCGTGGAGAAGCACGCCGACTACCACGCCGTGTACGCCGCGAGCCGCAAGCTGCTCCTCCACGCGACGATGCAGTCGTTCAAGAACTCGGTCAAGTGCCTCCAGGACAACGGGCTCGTGCGGCTGCTGCGCGTGAAGAACACGGAGAAGCTGCTCATCCCGCTGGCCGACGAGCTCATCCAGACCGACATCATCGCGACCGCAACGAGTACGTCGAAAAAGTGATCGTTTATCTGACTTTGTTGAAATGATGATTGAAAAAAAGGAGGATTCTCACAGATAGATCTTCTTGCTCTCGTCGCGCTTGGCGTGGAGCACGATCGAGTCGACGACGTACTCGTTGAACGGGAGCACCTCGCCGTTGACGAACCGCAGGCGCTTCTTGTGGACGATGTTCGGGTACAGGTCGTCGGTCAGGATCTGCACGTACTGGGCCGCGGCCGTGGTGTTGGGCGTGAGCCGCACGCGCGCCTGCGGGCGCAGGATCACAAACACCATGAGCAGCACCATGACGCCGCAGCCCGCGAACGTCGCGACCGCCGAGTACGCCGTGATGCTGAGCCGGAGCTCCACGACCTCGCCCGAGCCGGCCGCGGCCTCCTGGAGGCGCCGCGCCAGCGCCAGCGCCTTGTCCGAGGGCACGTACGTCGCGTGCTGCGTGAGGAGCAGCAGTGTGGCCGTGGCCATCGTGTCGGCCGCACGGGACGGATCGAACAGCGCCGCGGTCTGCTGGAACTGGGCCACGTACGCGTCCACGAGCGGATCGCACGTGTGCGCCACAGCGTCTGGCGTCGCGTGTTCGATCGGCAGCCACGTCGTCCAGTCCGAAACGTCGGGAAGTACCACGCTGTGGAGCGTCGCGAGGCGCGTCGGCTGTGGCGCCAGCGCCGCGAGGTCGTCCACGACCACTTGCGTGTTGTCGTCGTCGACCGTGAGCCGCAGCGCCGGCGAGGAGGACGGGAGCGAGTGTATCGCGAACGAGATAGACACCAGCTCGCGCACCGAGCCGTCGACGGGCGATACGCTCGCCCGACGCGTCGTCGTTGACATGAGGAACGAGCGGCTCCGCTCGAGCTGCTGGATCCACATTTCCTGCGGCAGACGCGCCGAGACCGTCGCGACGCAACTGAGCGCGCCACAGGTGACGGCGTCGCGCGGCACCTCGCGCTCGTACTGGACGGTCACTGCGAGCGTGCTTAGGCCGCTCGCTTGGCAGACACGTCGTTCGACAGAAAGCGTCGCGTCGCGAGACGGCAGTGTCGTGCTCAACGAGGCAGTGGAGTCACGCAGCGTCGCGTTGCCCGCTCTTACGGCGGTGCCTCCGCTAAGGGTCTTTCCACGCGCGAGCAGCTGTGCGAGCTCGCTCGGGCGGACGCCGTGGGCCGCGAGCACCTGCTCGCACGCTGTCGCGGGCCCGTCCACACAATCCTGGAGACGCAGCTCCACCGTGTCGCCCGTCGAGGCCGCCGCCGTCATGTCCACGATCCGCTCGCTCCACGGACGGCGCGCAAACCCGAACGCCACGCTCGTGTAGTCGAGGTCGGCGCGCGTCCACTTGGACGTCGTGACGGAGCCGCAATTCGGCGTCGCGAGTGCGGTCTCGGCCGCGAACGGATCCAGCGACTCGCGGCGGAGAAACGCCGCAAAGCGGTCGTCGAGCGCGAGCCGCAAGTCCTCTTGCTGCTGTTCCAGGCGACGCGTGTGGGCGCTCTGAACGCTGTGTGCGACGGCGGAGGTCGTGGCCGCGTCCTTCGCGCGCGAACTGACGAAGAGACTCGCCGTGCCGACGTTCATGAGGATGACGACGGTCTTGAGCCCCCAGAAGATGGCGCGCGTCTTGATCTTGGAGGTCGTGCGCTGCGGCTCGTCGCCCGGGTACAGCGAGCAGTTGTGGAGGTACGTGTGGAGCGTCGGGAAGATGAGCGTCTCGGTGTAGATCTCGAAGACCTTGCTGGTGGCGAACATGGTCGGGCCGAAGATGACGTTGTAGAACGCCACGCGGTTCTCGGCCAGCATCGCCGTGGCCACGTGCGCGAGCGTGTGCGGCTGGCTCGTGAACGTGGCGTACGCGAACGCCACGACCAGCGCGACCGCGACGACCACCATGAAGCGCACGATGCGCAGGTTCATGTCCACGATCGTGTGGTGGTCGGCGTCGCGGTTGGTCGGCGGCAGCGCGCCGTCGTCGTCACTAGCGCCAGCCATGTCGAACGCGTCGTCGTCGTCGATGGAGCGCGAGTCGGCGTGGAGGTCCAGCGTCGGCATGTCGTCTGTTGGGGAGAGAGTGAAACAAGCCAAGTGAGACCGAGCGGCGACGGAAGTAAGAAGAGTGAACCCACCGTCGTCCAGGCGCGCGAGCTGCGCGCGCCGGTCCGTGCCCATTGGGCCCCCGAAACGTGTGATACGGCCCGGGATAAATCTCGGGTTCTTTGTGGGCGGCACTGACTCACACTCCAGTGCTCCCTCCGCTAGAGAATACGGTTGCATGTGATATGGAAGGTCAGGGCTGAACCCAAGGACGGATACATTCGTTCTCAGAGGTCAAAAGAGACAGTGCCACCCTCAACTCATGGTCTTATTTGAACAGCTCATATGCTTTTTCACAGGTTATGGGGACATATCACGGAAACCGCGCCTGCTTCTCGCTTCCGCCACCGAACGTCGCCTCCATTTCGCAACCCGCGCTCCCCCGATGGACGACCACGGCGGCGCCAGCTCACGCTCCGTGCCGCTGCTGCAGTCGTCGACGGCGTCTCTGGACAAGATGGAGCTCCACCGCGCAGCGTCGCGGCCCGTCGTGCCTTCTGTGCAGGGCGGAAACACCTCGGCGTCGCCCACGTCGCGCGCCATGTTCACGCGGCCGCGGCCCGAGATCGTGCTGCGCTGGAAGCGGTTCGCGCTGCTCGTGGTGCTGGGCGCGGTGCTCATCTCGGCGCTCACGGTGACGCTGTGGGTGGGCATCCCGCTCACGGAGCTGGGCCCGGAGGTGAGCGCCGAGGACGCCGAGGCCAAGGTCGCGCTGTTCAACTCGTACTCGGGCGTGATCATGGGCTTTGTCGAGTCGGGCGTGAGCCAGCTGCTCGGGTACCTCTTCCCCGTGTTCATCGTGTACCTGCACAACCTCAAGTGGTCGCGGCTGGACGACCCGGCCACGCGGCCCATCTCCAAGCTCAAGAAGGTGGCACTGCTGCTCTTCTTCCCGATCGTTATGGTCGCGATCGGCAACTCGCTCTCGGCCGTGCAGACCAACCAGAGCGGCGGCGATGGCGCGGGCGGCGACAAGCGCCAGCGGCGTCTGGAGGCGCTCGCGCAAACGCAGCAGGTCGACCTGCCACCGCCCGAGACGAGCGTGCTCGACGAGACGCTGCTTCGCACGTTACGGAAAGGTGGCGGCGGCGGCCCCACGCTCGATATGATCGGTGGCGACGACGACGACCAGCTGCAGCGCGTCGCGGCCGGAACGCGCGTCGTCGTTGGGCTTGCGCTGCGCGACTGGCGCGACGAACTGCCGGCGCCGGAAGCGCCATCTTCCTCGGTGCGTGTGACGCGCGCCGACCGCGCGACCGTGCGTCGCAGCACCAGCGGCGCCGCTCAGATCGTCTCTCCGCAGACGTCGGTGGATCTGCTGCTCCACGGTCTCCGCGCGCTCGAGCACCAGGCCAACGAGCTCCGCGTGGATCTGTCGATGCCGGACGCCGCGCAGCAGCTGGACGCACTCGCGTCTGTGTCGACTTCCTCTTCGCCTCAGGAGCTCCTCCAGGCGGTGGCGAGCGTCTTGGAATCGCCCGACGGCCGCTTCAACACCAGCGCCATGGTGTTGCAGCTCTCGCACGAGCAGCTGCACCCGCACGTGGTGCTCCAGTCGGTGACGCTCAAGCTGCCGCTGGTGACAGCAGCCGCGTCGGCGACGGCCGTGTCGTGCGGGCTCGAGGAGTGCGTCTCGCGCAGCGCCGATCCGCTGCTGCGCCTGCGCTCGCTGGTCGCGGCCTCGCGGTTCGCACCGGCGTGTCGACGCACCGACATGGAGGACTGCGAGGCCGACCGGAACGCCGCGTTCCTCTACAGCTCGTCGGTCTCCGGGTCTGAGGATGCTACCTCCGGGGTCGAACACACGCTCACTCTCACGTTCGCCCGGCTCGCGTGGGCCTTTGAGGGCGACAGCTCGCTCCAGCTATGCGCATCAAGCTCTTCATCGTCTCCAGATGCGTGCGCAGCGCTCTCACTCGAGCTGCCGCACTCGCGTCGCCACCTGCTGCTCAACGCACTGCTCTCGCCTGCCGCGCTGCTGTCCGCGACGTCGCCCGCGCGGCCGCTGCGGCTCGTGGAGCTCGTGCAACCGCCCGTCATGGACCGCAACCACCAGCGCTCGACCGTCACGCTCCTGACGCCGGCTGCGACCCCATCGACCGGCAAAGCAAAGCCGACGGTCGACGCATTCGCTTCGTTTATGCGCACCAACCGCCTCGTGGGCACGCAAGAGACCATGGCCAGCACGCTCCGCGCGACGGCGCTGCTCTTCCTGTTCCAGGACGCGATCGTCGCGCCCTCGGCGCCCTCGCCCGCCGTGGCGTGGCAGCGCCACTTGCTGGCCTCGGCTACCAATGCCACCACGGGCGCTGGTGGAAAGGACTACGAGGTGTTCGTGTCCAACACGCGCTTCGGCGCGATCGCCACGTGGGTCGCGTGCGGCATCCTGTTTGTGCTCTCGGCGCTCGTGCTCGTGCTGCCGAACGCGCGCGCGCGCCTGGAGCCACCGAAGGGCGGCAACGCGCGCGCCGAGCGCTTTGTGGCCGTGCAGACCGAGGAAGTGTACCCGAATTTGGTCTACAAGAAGCGCTTCCGCATCGGCAAGACGGGCGAGAAGATCAAGTTCCGCGAGTTCGCGGTCGAGGCCGTGACGCTGCACCACAAGATGGAGGAGGACGAGCAGATCCAGCTCTAGACTATGACAGTAATACTACTACGACCGCATGAGAAACGACAGCTAGCTGAGACCCCACGCTGGACGGTCTGGCTCCTGATCCTCACGGTGACGCCCACCGCGACTGTGAACCGGCTCGTGGACACGGAGGACCTGGACTTTGGTTCGTTCTGGCAGCTCAGCGAGCCCCGATGGCTGTGGTCAGTGCGGGCCTCGTCGGCTTGGGCGGCGTGGCGCTCGGCTACGTCGTCGTGCTGTTCTCACTGTGCGTACGTATCTCCCGCCAACAGCCACCTCGAGGGCAAGTCGTTTCCAAAGTCCCTGCGCCGACTCCCCGAAGACCCTAGCACAAGCTCGCGAACTTGCACTTGGGCGTCCAAGCGCTTGACAAACTGCCGTCGTTCAACGGTCTCAGCAACCTCAAGACGCTCGCGCTTGGGCTGCTGGTCTCGCTGACGGAGCTGCCGAGCTTTGACAAACTTCACAAGCCCGAACGACTCACGGACTCGGGGCTGCCCCGCGTCGACGTGTTTCCGGATCTCACCAATGTCCTGTCACTGGTCGCGTTCGACCGCGGCGCGTTGTGCCGCAACGGCTTCCTGGGCGCTGACCGGTGCAACTTCACGCGTTCGCTGTGCCAGCAGCACCTCTCAGGCGCGCCGGCGATCACGCAGTGTCTCGCGCCGGATCGCGTGGCCTCCCCGGCCACTCGCGCGAATTTTGACAAGTTCTCGCTGGGCGCGGGCACCGTCAAGTTCTCGCCCCGCGCGAGGAGATGGCGCCGTGCGGCGGGACGCTTTACCGGGCGTGCCAGGCACCCGGCAAGCCACCGGGGACGCCGCCGCAATGCACTACAACCCGCGGTGGATGCCCGTAGCGTGCGATGCGACGCCGTTCCCGACGAAGATGCGGCGCCAGCAGATCGCGTTGGGCCACGGCGCGCCATGTGACCCCGTGAACGAGGAGTGGCTGGGGCGCAAGGCCTAACAAAAAAGATCAGCCGCCGCTGTAAGTTTGTAAGGACGGAACCAGCCACCGATGACGAAAGCGACTCGGGTGGTCAGAGACGCGGAAGCGAGGAGCTCACTAAACGTCCTCGTCCTTACCGCGTTGTGGTGGTTGGCGAGAGGATCCTAGTCACGAGACTCTCGTGACACGAGAAGCCTCTCGCCAGCCAGCCAAACGAGAGGCTCGAGGAAGACGACAAGCTTCTGTGGTCCCCAACAAGGCCGATAGAATGCCCAAGTACATGTAGAGGGAGGGGTCCTCCTTCCTCCTCCCTTCTCCTCCCACCTCCTTCGTGCGCAAACGCAATCACCGCCCTCGCCGAAGACGGGATGATGCGCTGATCGGCCCCCTCTCGAATCGAGAGGGATCGAGACTCGATGCTCCTTCGTTTAGCCTAAAAGATTTAGGCGATGGCAGTTCAACAATGGTCAGCCCGCCCGCGTGCGCTGTCAACAATCGAATCGAATCCAGCAGATCTGCTGCTGCTGGCGATCCACCTGGCCCGCGAGATCCCCCAGCCTTTCCACCAAGAAGAGAGGGCGCTGCTTGGAGAACCACTCGCTGTCTCCTACGGATACAAAATGCTCGCGCGTCCTCGGACGTGCTGAATGCACAGGCCACCAGTGGCCGAGTGGCAGGCAGCGAGCACACCACCGCAACGGTTCACACTGTCAATAGTGATACACTCCATGCTCGGTCTCACTAGGCGAGCCGCCTGGCTATGTGCCATCGGACGCTCCACTCATCACCGTGGTCTCCTCCCGCGCAACTGTGACTGGTCCGCTTGGCGCAATTGTTGACACGCGCTTGGTCCTGGCTCTCTGGCGTCTGCGGAGACCAAGTGTAGGTGCGTTTGGCGACAGGAGAGAACCACCACTGGAGAAAAACAAACCTACGACGTGCGCCCACCAAAACGGTGCCACGGTCCGTCGGTCTCACTTCGCGATCCGCCACGGAGCCCGCACTTCACAAAGAAGCTTCCGCCCTCACCAGCGCTTCTCATGACGGCTCAGGACTTTACGGCGCTCAAGACGCCGCCGCCGGCGACCGCCACGTCCGGCGTCGGCGAGCCCAAGGCGACGCGCTTCGACCCGGCGTCGCTCGCCTCGGCGCTGCGCGCCGGTGCGCTGCTCGCCATGGGCGTCTTCGTCTTCGGCAACATCGCGACGTGGGCGCCCATGTTCGAGCTCCAGCTCATCCACACGTTCACCGGCTGGTGGCACGGGTACCCGCACGGCGACACGGCCGGCGGCCACTCGGGCAGCAGCGGCCACGCGGGCCACGCCGGCAGCATCATGGACACGGGCGTGCAGCGCGAGATCTGGCACACGGGCCACACCGAGATGGTGCGCCCGACGTTCCTGTTCTTGTTCTGCATCCTGCCGTTCTTCGTCGGCGTGCTGCTCATCGAGGCGCTGCGCTTCGTCGCGCCGGCGCGCCGCGCCACGTCCGCCAAGCTCTGGTCCGCGGCGCTCGTGCTGCGCCGCAAGCCGACGCTGCCGCTGCTGGGCGTGTCGCGCTTCACGGTCGGCGAGTGGCTCTTCGGCGTGTTGTATGTGATCGGCGGCAACGTGCTGTGCTTCTGGTTCCAGTGGGACCGCCGCATCGACATGGCGCGCGCCGCCAAGAACCTCACAACCACCAAGTACTGGAACATCATCGGCATCAGCAACGGCTACCTGTGCATCTACAACATGGCGTTCCTGCTGCTGCCCGTCACGCGCAACTCGGTCTGGATGGAGCTGTTCAACATCTCGTACGCCAACGGCGTCAAGCTCCACCGCTGGATGGGCTTCGCGGCCGTGGTCACCGGCGTGATCCACACGCTGGGCTACTGGGTCAAGTGGGTGCGCGACGGCACGTGGCAAAAGTACCAGCTCCCGTGCTTCCACTGCGACATCACCGTGGACCCGGCCGGGTACTACCCGTGGTTCAACACCTTCGGGCTCATCTCGGTCGTCGCCATGCTGCTCATGATCCCGACGTCGCTGCCCGTCGTGCGCCGCAAGCTCTACGAGTGGTTCTACATCTCGCACTGGGTGCTCTTCCTCGTCTCGTTCTTCTTCGCGATCCTCCACTGGGGCCAGATCCTCTGGTGGATCCTACCGGCCGGGCTGCTCTTCTTCGTGAGCCGCGCGGCCTCGAGCTGGAACGGGCTCGCGCCCGTCGCGGTCCACTCGTGCGCCGTGCTCGGCGACGACCACAGCGGCGAGCTCGTCGAGCTCGTGGTGGAGCGCGTGGCCTCGGCGGCCTACGACTACAAGCCCGGCAACTTTGTGTACGTGAACGTGCCAGCGATCTCCAAGCTCCAGTGGCACGCGCTGACCATCGCGTCGTCGCCGCGCTCGAGCGCCACGCACGTGACGCTGCTGATCAAGCCGCTCGGCGACTGGTCGCGCGAGCTCGTCGCGCACGCCAAGCAGTGCGCGGCCGAGGGGGCCAAGCCCGCGGTGTTCCTGGACGGCTTCTACGGCGCCTCGCTCGAGGTCTACGACGAGTACACGGCGCTGTGCCTCGTGGGCGGCGGCATCGGCGTCACGCCGCTGCTCGCGGTGCTCGAGCACGTCGCGGCCGCCGTGAGTAAGCACCGCGGCGACTGGCACGCGGCGCAGCAGCCGCGCGTCGTGTTCGCGCTGGCGTTCCGCGAGCTGGCGCTGCTGCGCGCCGTGGCGCCCGTGCTGCTGCGGCTCCAGGAGCTCGACCCGACGGGCGCGTTCTTCCAGACCTCGCTCGCGTGCTCGCGGCAGCCAACGGACGCTGCGCTGGACGCGTCGGTAGCGAACGCCGCTTCCAACGCGACCGCGGCCGACAAGAAGGCGAGCGCGGCCTCCTCCGCCAAGCAGCAGCCCACGCGCGCGTTCTACGAGCCGCTGCGCGCCAGCAGCTCGCTGCGCGTCACGCTGTTCGTCGTGCTGTACGCCGTGGCCATGCTCGTGGTCGCGGGCATCCGCTGGGGCAACGGCGCCGTGCAGGGCGACAACCACCCGGAACTCTGGCCGCTGCAGCGCTCTGTGGAGATGCTCGTGTTCTGCGCGACCATCGCCGTGGCCTACGCGTTCATCTACTACGAGTACCTCACGCTGCCGCGCGTCCACGCCGCCGCCGACGGAAGTGAGACCGACGCGCCCCGCGATGCCGCGCTGCTGGTCGAGGACGTGCATTCGGTGCGCGACCTCGCCACGCGCCTGGGCGTGGTCTTTGGCGAGCGCCTGAGCGTCGAGAGCGTGCTCCGCAGCGCGCAGACGCTCTACACGGCCAGCAGCGCGACCAACGCCAGCGCCATCCACACGCAGATCGGCGTCATGGTCTCCGGTCCGCTGTCGCTCAAGGACGCCGCGAACGAGTCGGTCGTGGCGCTCGGCCGCGCCCACTTTGACGTCTACGAGGAGGAGTTTGAGCTGTAGATCGAGAGAGATCATAGATGTGTGACGTTCGTGTAGTACAGTCATTTTGCGTTTTGTTTCTTGTCTCTTGACTACGCCTTGCTACTAGTACCGGTACAACCCAGCCAGGCTTCGATCGCGGGGTCGCACGGCGCGCCGCGGCCCAGCGCGATCTGCCGGCGTCGCATCTCCATCGGGAACGGACTCGGGTCGCACGCCACAGCCATCCACCGCGTGTTGTAGCACATCGCGGGCGTCCCAGGCGGCGTGCCAGGCGCCTGACACGCGCGAAACAACGAGCCGTTGCACGGCGTCATCTCTTCGCGCGTCGGGGAGAGCTTGAGGTCTCCAGGGCGCGCGGCCTCACCAAAGCAGGCGCTGAACGGGAACCTGTCAAAGTACGCGCGCGTCGCCGGGGTGGCCATACGGTCCGGCGCGAGGCACTGCGTGATCGCCGGCGCGCCGGAGAGGTGCTGCTGGCACAGCGAGCGCGTGAGGTCGCACCGGTCGGCGCCCAGGAACCCGTTGCAGCAATATGCACCGCGGTCGGCCACGATCAGCAACTGGAGGCCGCGCACGTTGGTGAGGTCCGGAAACACCTCAATGCCGGGCGTCGCCGCGACCATGATCCGCTCGAGCTTGTGGAGCTTGGCGAAACTCGGCAACTCCGCCAGCACAAACAGCGCGCCGAGGTTGATTGTCTTGAGGTTGGTGAGCCCGTCCAGCGACGGCAGTCGACGGAGCGCCTGGAAGCCCAGGTGGATGAACACCAGCTGCTCCATGTCGTCAAAGAGACGCTCGGGTAGATGCTGGAGCGACTGGAAAATCGACTTGCCCTCGATGTGTCTGGCGACGGTGGGGGCACAAGGTTGTAAGTGCGGGTGGTGGTGGGTTATTCAACAAAAGCCATCCAGATCAACGTACAGGAATTCGAGCTTGGTGAGCTCGGCGAACCAGTCGGGCATGACGACCGTCTCCGTGTAGATGAGAGCCCTAACGTGCACCAGCAGATGAGACCGCGAGTCCCATGCGCGTTTGCCCGGACAGAGGCGAACAAGAACCTACACGTGCTTGAGGTTCTTGCATCCCCGGAGCTGCTCCGGGAACGTGGGCAGCGCGCGGTTCACGAGCTGCAGCGTGCGCAGATCGCCCGACGACGCGAGCTGCGCGAGCTTCTCGGTGCGGTCGAACGGCTTGTCCCACTCGTCGTACGTCGCGATGGCGATGTTCCGATCGATCATCGCGAGGCACGGGCACCGCGTCGCGTCGTTTGAGGCGCGTGCGGAGATCCAGCGACGCGCGATCTGCACGCACTCGGGGTGCATCGCACACGCGGACGACGAGGTCGTGACGCTGCCCGTCGTGACCACGACCACGGCGACCGCGACGGCGAGAAAGAGCGCGGCCAGCGGACGGTGGCGTCTCGGGTAGATGTTGGGGAATCCAGCGGCGCCGCGCGAACGCAACAGCCCGGCGAGGCCGAAGAACCGCCGACAGAGCGCGGCGCTCGTGCCCACGCGCGTAAAGATCTTGACCACCGAGTCGATGCGCAGCGCGTCGAGCGTGCTGCGCACGACCTCGACCTCGATCGGGTCGGCCACGACGCTTGCAATGAGCTCGAAATAGCCCGGTGGGAAAATGTGCGAGTTGATGGCCATGAGCGTTTTGTCGAACGTGAACGACGTGAGCGCGTAGGTGGCCACGAGCATGGGGAACGCCATGGCCACGACAAAGTCGAACGCCGTGTCCACGAGCAGTTGCGCGCGGCCCATGTTGAGATGAGGCAGCACAAACATGACGGCGGCGCCGAGTGCGTTGAGCGCCACGGTGGCGGCAAACACGCCAATCAGCGACACGGCCATGCCGCCCTCTAACAGCTGCGCGAGGAGGACGCACTGGATCGCGACGTCCGCGACCTTGATCAACGAATGCTGGAGCAAGAGGATGGAATATCGTCAGCACATCAAGGCGAAATCCCCACATGAGCGACCTAGGAAGTGAGATCGTCATGCACGGTCTCACTTACCACGCACGTACCATGTTGCGACGCGTCTTGCTCTCGCGGTCCATCACGTCGCTGGCGAGTCGACTGGCGGTGCGAGATACAGCGGCGGCGGACCAGCGACGGCTGCCGGGGGGCGCGTCCTCTTGACGCGTTCGAATCGTCGCTAGAGACCCGCTGCTCTTGGCCGCGAGGCGGCTCTCTGGTGCCGTCGGCGCGTCGTATGGGCGCTGCTTCGGGAGCCCCATCACGGTCAACGTGATTTGCCCGAGCACGACCACGTAACCGAGCGCGACGGCGCCCAACCCCACGAGTCCGACGCCGGCGACGGCCTTGGGGGCCTCGCTGAGCCGCCAGAACGCACCGACGTCCAAGTCGCTCGTGTCCATGAGCCGGTTCACCGTCGCGGTGGGCCACGCCGTGAGGAGCATCAGCCAGAGCGTCCAACTCAGGCAAAGCAGCGCGAGCAGCACGACCGCGGTGACGCAAAGCATCTCCAGCAACGATCGTGGCGCGGCCGAGCGCGACGACGACGCCGCGTTTTGGGGTAATGGCTTGTCGCTCGATGGCTCGTCGGTGGTAGTCGCGTGCACCACCGCGGAGGCGCCGTGGCCTTGCTTTTTCACGGCGATGACTGTACCTGGGCCGGACTTGGGCTTCAAGCCATCGTGGTCGGCGCTCATGGGTGGCGTGGGTGGGCAGTCGATGGCTCAGACGAGAATGGAAGCGAAGCCTGACGCGGAGGCATGGCACAGCCACGCCACAAGACGACGCCTCAGGCCCTCGCGTGCGAATACCCCTCGCAAGAATAGATCGCTTACAGATTGACGTTTTTTTTCTCTGCAGACCACGTCGCGGGCGATTCAACGGGTGGCAAGCGAACCTTTTCTCCGCTGCCTCCCGGACAACTGTAAGAATAGAGTAGCTGCGCGGGCGGCTTAGTCACCAAGTCGCACTAAGGCTTAGTGTTAGCTGAGCACGAGCTCACGGAACGGACACTCCCCGGGGAAAGATCGGTCGGACGGAGTGGGAACCTGCTTTGGGAAAAGGGGACTTGCCGGTATGTGCAGAGAAAAGATCACTCGTGTGGAGTCATACAGAAAAGGATGAATTCTGTCCGCACTTCAACAAGAACGAAGGACCATTTGCTACCGCCCGGAAAGGGTCGTGTTATTAATAAGGGGAATTTGCAAAATACGGCCGTTTTTTTGAAATAAATGCAAAACGGTGCCACGACATCCCCCCTCTGAACAGCAAGAAACAGATCAAGTACCCTGTGTACTTATGGTACCGTGTTTTCCAATCTGTACCCAATACACTTTCCATACCGTATAGTCAATCAATGCCATATGCCAACAAAGGAGAGTCTATCTATTATGGAGCACCGGAGCGAAGCGGAGGTCGCGATTAGGGAGCGCTCTAGCGGAGCGCAGCGAAGCGGGCGCGGCTTAGCGCCCCGCCGCGATCAGCGGCGGTTGCTGAATACGGATATCCGCGCCTATTTTCGTAATAACATAACATGGAAAATATTTGCATGTGAAAACGCACAAAAACGTACATATTGGCAGCTGTTAGAACAGAAAAAAAGTCGAATTGACTTGCTTTTGATCCGATAAGAACCGAATTCATGCACGTGGTGCTTTGTGACTCGGTTTCCATCCCTTTTCTGCCAAGACTCGCTTTTCATCCGTCCTATTGATAAACTCGAAATTAATCCGCACCCGCCCGCCCGTGGGTAAATCAAGAATACGTTGAGCCTCTCATTCGGCTCCTACCGCTGTTGCAGTCGAGCATTTAAGCGCCACCACTGGCGAGAGAAAGAGATCAAGTGGTCGAGCTCGCATTATAAGAGAAGGCATGCAAGGCATAGATCAGCTTAAAAGTGGCTCCCGAACTTGGTGCGGCCCGACATGGAGATCTTGGGCATGGTGCGGTAGGTGGACTCGACCTGCTTGCCGACCGAGCTCTTGGGGTCGTAGTACCCCAGGCCGGACCGGTCGCTCACGCCCTTGCCGCCTGCCGACTTGGAGCGCTGCTCCGTGCCGAACGAGAAGCTCGCGGCCGTGGAGATGGTCGAGATGGGCTGCTTGCCCACGGACGCGACCACGACGCCGTACTGGCCCGGGCCCACGTCGGCCGTGCTGTTGGAGCCCATGGGCTTGCGCTCGACGCGCGTGAACGCCGGCATCGGATTGCTCTTGTGCGTGGACAGCACCGAGCGGCCGATCGTGCTCGAGGCCTCGTACGCGCCCGGGCCGGGCGTCTTCTTGGTGGCGCCCGTGAGCGGCGACCACTTTTTGCCGAGCGAGTAGCTGGGCGCCGCGCGCTCGCGCGGGTTCACGATGCCCGACGTGTAGTCGCCCGGGCCGGGCGCGTTCGCAGAGGACTTGAGGTCGTTCGTCGAGCCGAACTTTTCGCGGCCGCTGATCGAGCACGACGGCGCCGTCTGCATGGTCGAGACCACGGGCTTGCCGATGGACGACGGGATCTGGTAGGCGCCCGGGCCCGGAGACTTGGCGCCGCTCGTGCTCTTGGGGCGCGTGCTGCTGCCGAAGACCGTCGTGGGCGCCGTCACCTTGCGCGAGTCGACCTGGCAGCCGACCGACGACTTGACATCGTTGAAGCCCGTGTACACGACGCCCTTGGACGGCGACTTGGACGGCGAGCCGGCGCCTCCGTCGGTCATGGCTGTGTCGAGTGGGTGGGGACTGGCGCTTCGCCGCGACGGGGCTTTTTCACGTTTCCGCTCGGTTTTGGGAGAAGAGCGGGGCTGGGCTGACGGAGCTGGGACGAGCGACAGCGAAGGCAACGCGTGGCGAGTCGACGAGATCCCGAGTGCGCGGGGCGCCTCGTCCTGGGCTTCCTACCGGGGCATCTTCTTTACCATCTGAGCCCGAGGAGATCCGTCAAGGCTGATCAGAGACCAATGCGCTCTTATCCGCCCCAAGAATAGCGAACTGGGCGATCCTAGCCACTCAACAGAGCCCAGGGGAATCCAAGTGGGGAACAACTGAGCCAGGAAGCTATTTTCACCTCATTGCGGTGCTTCGGCGTCTTTTCGCGCTGGATGATTCATTCGATACCTGAGAGAGAGCCCGTGTTGTGTGGTACATCAGCTTCAACAATGGAGAGCGGAACCTCTGTTGTGTGATGAATCCACTTCAACTTGAACGGAAGACGACACACAACTGTCCAGTGCGTGGAGCTGGTGGGCGCGTGGTGGGCGCGTGGCCGTCCGGCGCAGTAACTGGATGGCAGGCGCTGAACTGAACGCTCGTGTGACTGTGTTTGCGAGTGGTCTTTCGTTCATTTTTCGAGTTAATTCAACGCATCCTACACATGCAGTATCAAATTCCTACGTTTGACGAGCCAATTCCCCTGCGGCTCGTCTCCTACGGTTTCTGCGTGTCAACGCTTCACTTGCGAGCCGCTCAGGCCACGTTCTGGATACCCGAGAGCTGAAGCAGAAAGCCGATGAGCCAGCCGAAGAACGCGGCGATCGAGCCGTTCACGGCCATGGACGCGCCGCTCACGTACCACTGCTGGCCCACGAACGAGCCCTTGACGGCGCCCAGCAGGAACAGCGTGACGACCGTGAGCACGCAGGACGCGTTGAACGTCGCGTCGGCGCCGAACGAGACGCCCGGGAGCAGGTTGGCGAGGTACGAGATGAGCGGGATCACGCCAAAGGCCATGAACGACACGAACGTGATCACGCCGCCCTTGAGCGGCGAGTCGTCGTCGCCTGCGGGCATGAGGTTGAGCTCCTCGACCATCATGCTGTCGATGAACGCGTCTTTGTACTTGGCCATGGTGCGCACGATGAGCGTGGCGTCGGCCGTCGCGATGCCCTTGCGCTCGTACACCTCGATCATCTCGTCCATCTCGCCCTCGGGGAAGTTGTCAAACTCCCACTCCTCGCGCACGCGCTCGTGCTTGATGAGGTCGGCCTCGGCCTGGCTCGAGAGCATGTCGCCGAGCCCCATGGAGAGACCGTCGGCCACGAGATGGGCGAGCCCGACGATCAAGATCACCGAGTGCGGCAGCCCCGAGCCAGCGACCGACGTCACGGTCGCGAACGTCGTGATGATGCCGTCGAGCCCGCCGTAGACCGCGCTCTTGATGTAGTCGCCGCCGGCCAGGTGAGTCTCCGCGGCGTGCGTCAGGGGCGCGCCCGAGGCCACGCCGTGGAGCTGCACCTTGAGCTCGTGGAGCGCGCGCGACTTGACGGCGTCGCGCGCCGCGTGTGCCGAGCGCACGTCGTGGAGCAGCCCGTTGGTGGCGCCGTAGTCGCCATAGAGCGACTTTGCGTGGGCAGGCGACGGCGCTGGGGACGGTTCCGGTGAGGAAACTGACAGCAGCGACGCCGTCACGGGGTCGCCCGCGCTGGTGGCAGTGGAGTACGCGGTCTTGGCACCCATGGTCTCACTTCACGTTGATGCGCGAGCGGTGGGGGTGATGAAAGAGTGAGTTGGTAGTCGTTGGAGTCCAACGACTGCATACCGGTGCGTGGGTTGGGGCCGGAACGATCGTTCCGGACCGGCACACGCTCAACTGGTCGCATTACAACTGGGCGTGGTCGTTGGCACGCGTATTCCGGTGGTCAGTGGAAAAACAAAGCACCTTGGTGTCGGACAGGCACAGCCCGTCTCAACCATTTCGTCACGGTGTGCTAAGCAACGTTCCGGACCATCTTCCACGCTTTTTTCTATAGTCGGTGACCTGGCACAGGGGCCACAGCCCATTCACACGTATCGCTCGACGTAATACACGCCGGCGAAGAAGCCGTGAGGCGCCTCGGCGCCGACCATCTCGACATTGAGGATCTTCTCCTTGCCGAATTGGAGCTCGCCTTTGAATTGCGATCCCTCGAGCTGCAGGCGGTGCACGCGCCCAAAGCCGTGGCGACGGAAGAACGCGACCAGCGGTCGCAGCAGGTTCTTGCACACAGAGTCGATTCGGAAGACGTGGTGGGGCGGGCGACTCGCTCTGGTTTCCTCCTGTGCCTTGTCTCTGGCGTCGGCGATCAGCGCGAGTGGCGCCCCGTCGCCCGTGATCTCGGCGAGATTCTCCCAATAGTAGTTGTCGCCGTACATCGCATCCGAAGCGGCGTAGCGCTCACGGTACGCGGCCATTTCCTCGTGATAGCCAGCACTCAAACTGTCGAGACCGTCGACTCCCAGCTGGTTCGAGAACTCCGCCTCTTCCTCCAAGCGGCGGTCCCAGTGTGCACGGGTCTCCTTCTTGAGCACTGCCAAAGTCGCGCACAGTGCGCAGTCGACCTCGTCTTCTGCGTCGGATGTAAAATTCTCGATGTGACAGCCCAGCGCTGTCACGGGTCCCGACGGCGCGTGCTGCTGGAGCTCGCGGAGGCGCGACAGCGGCAGGATGAACGGGACAGGGACGAAGGCGATCTCCCCGTGCCACCAGGGCTTGCACAGCTGCGGCTGGAGCTCGTTCCACAACAGCCACGCGAGCGAGAGCAGCGCGGCGCGGCGCACCGGCGAGGGAAGCTTCGTCTGCAACGCGCGCTCAGTCTCGTCAAACGTCCGCGAGGGCGTGGGTTGGCGATCGCTGCTGTCTTGGTGGTCGTAGTCGCACAAACCGAACTTGTCGCCGTGTCCGGGCCATGGCGCGTCCACGAACGACGGGTGCTCGGCGCACCAGTCGGCCGCGCAGTCGCGGAAGAGGCAACGTGGCAGTACTCCGCAATTTTTCACGAAGTGAAGAAGGCGACCCTTGGAGTGAGGCCGCCACAGATTCGACGCTTCATAAATCGACCAATCGCTACTCTCTAAATCAAGCTTTCGGACCAATCAGCTACGCGCATGATCGGTCCTCCGCTCGAAGACGCGGGAACATGCAGCGGCGACTCCGGTGCCGCTGCATGCCCCTGGGCCTGGCAAGCGCAGAGGCGAACATCCGCAGGCAGGGCCAGAAACCGCAACCGCACAAAACGGAGAACGCGACGACGATGGCTTCACTATTGCGCACTCTTACAGTAAGCAACAGCAGGCCCGCCGAGCTGCGCGGAAAGCCGAACACGAAAGATCTCCTACCAACTCCAAAGCGCTGCAAAAGCAACCGGCTAAGGCCAGCACGGGCCTGACGCACAGAAACGGAGGCGGGCAGACACAACCAAGGCGTGCACAAGCCAGCGGTAGCGAGAAAAAGCAGTACACGGAATTCGAGCGCTTGTTCTTTCGCCTTCGCGACTATGTACGTTCTCAAGTCGACGACAAGTTGATCGTCCAGCTCATTGCCAAGATGCAACGTCTATTGAGAACCAAAGAGCAAGAAGACGCACTCGAATTTGCGCGCGTGTACGTCGAAAGCAAGGACGAGGACGTCGATCACCTGTGCTCTATGATCAAGGATTTGATCGGAGTGCAGCGCATCACGAAGCAAGAGCTAGAAAACGGCTTCAAGAAGTTCTGCCTCATTGCTACCTACTCCGAACCTAAAGCCAAGATCGCATTCAACTGGGAGAGCAGGCTCAAGACCGTAGATATCGAATCTGCACAGGTAGAGGCACCAAAAGCGACTGCTACCAAAGCTTGGGCAGAGACCAAACGTGAAATGAGCGAGGAGGAAGCAGACGCACTTGTGAATCTGCTCAAAGGCTCCAGAACCAACAAATCTGCGCTCGAGTCGGTAAAGGAGACGCACGGCGTCCATGCTCATGCGTTGCTCTCATCACTCGCCACAGAAGCCACCACCGCGACATTGGTAATCCAACTATCTGTTAAAATGAGACTACCCGAGAACATCACCTTCACGGGACGAGATCGCCAACTTTCGGACGATAGCGGGCTCACCAATGTGAACGAAAGGTTTCGTCGGGATGTTGAGAACTCGTACTATGAAGCAGCGTCGAACAGATTGTACTTTGTGATGAATGACCCGGACGCAGCAATCAAGTGGGCAAGCCAGCAAATTTTGGTTCAGCAGCGAATGATGCAGCTCCTCGTACTTCGTCGAAACGGAACAGATTTGACGGAAGGAACTATCGCCAAGGATGAATACGAGTTTGATGTCATTGTCCCGTCCGGCAAGCTGGACGAGATCCAATTGGTGCACCTGCTCACGGGGATCATGAAGCTCAAGCTCAAGTATTTCCAACATGCCGCTCCACCGAGGACCAAAGGGCATGATCCGACAACCTTTCGCGCTGTCGTCTTCTTCCGCGATCACGAGCAGCTGCCGCGCGACCGACGCCATCGTAGGGCGATTCACTGGGTCCGCATCGCACATCGAGGCGATTAGACCCCAGAGGCGATCGTCCACTGTCTCGGGGCGCTCGGGCATCTCGCCGGCGAGCACGCGGTCGCGCACTTCAGAGTCGCAACAAGACCTGCGTAAACTGGAACACCAACACAATTTGGCTCTACCACCGTATCTTCCATTCTACCCCACCGTGCACCACATGTGCGCATCCGAGCCACAACGCCAAGAACTGCTCTCATGCGAAGGAAGACACCGCGCAGTACGTGATGAAGTTGAGATATCCAGCTTTGGACATTCATGACACGAAGCTGGCGTCTCGACGTGTGGAAGGCAAGGATGTGGCTGCATGGATTCAAACAACCGTGGATCAACAGAAAGAACGCAGTATGATGGCAGGCGAAGATATTGATGCAGTGGATCCGGGACCAGATACACCAAGAGATTGCACGCTCAAGTACATCACACCGTGGCGCGTCCTCGGCAAAATCCGCCTTTTTCACGCAATGAAACGTTTTGAAAAGCTGAAGATCGTCGAGCGCATCCAATACTGGAGGCAGAAGATAGAGGAGAGACCAGATTGGGCAGCTGAGCAACACGCTTTCCGCCTCCCTGATCCGGTCTTCGAGAATGCATCAGTTATTACACAGGAACAACTTGTGCGTGTCTCGCGATGCAACTCGGCCGTTCCAGTTGTTTCCGCGGAGCACGAAGCTGAGCACCAACGCCAACTCGAACACGCAGCACGCGCCATTTCTCAGCGAGTGGAAGAACCCTAGATGACACGCAACAAAAAGAGATACATTCTGAGTGTGGAACTCGACATGAACTAATGAAGAAAATTCAAGAGAAAAATGACGCCAAGAAGAAAGCCAACCGCCACGCACCAAATGAGACCGAGAAAGAAAGCGCTGTGGACTCGATGAAGACATCGGGAGTCGTCTTCCCAACTCGAACACTGGAGCTACGCGCCGAACCGAGAGAATCGAGTGGCAACGTGACAAGAGGCGAGGAAGGGCCCGTGTCGCCACCTCGTGATGGAGCGCAAGCCATAAGCCCGCCACAGGAGACAGCGGCAGCCAGCGCAGACTTCTTCAGTGAGGGGAACGATGACTCGATGGACGAGCTCGACGCTGAGTATGTGAGCGCTGTGCACGCCAACCCCGCGCAGCACGAGCAGGATCAGAAGTTCTACAGCATCTTCGCGTCACAAGACACGAAGAGAGAGCAGCACAACGCAGAACCACTACAAGGTGCAGAAGTTGTGGGGTCAGAATCAGATCACGATCAAGCGACCGGCATTCACGGTCCACTATTCATGTCAATTGAAGCACAAGAGAAAGAACCTTCATGCTTTTCAGAGCTCGACGAGAAGCAATCCTCACCACCTCTCCAGTCGCCGCCGCCAGGAGTGTGGACGCTTCAGCTGCCAGCCAACGGAGAGGAGCCGCGGGTGAACTCCACTCCCACGTCACCTAGGCGCGAGCGGCCCACCTCGACACGGGAGAGGATGGGTCCCGTGGCGCGTCGCAGCAACATTGCGACCGCGAGATCGCTCTTCCCACCGTCCTCGCCAGTCAAGGAAACGCGAGGCGCTCGCCGAAGCGTATCCCCAAGACGCCGCGCCAGTCTCCCGTACACGACGACAGAGAGCCCCAGTGACCCAAGTGACTGGGCAAGCGACGAGCCATGGTCAGAGCCTTCATCGACGCAGCCGTCTATCATGCAGCCACCGTCTTTTGCACTCTTGCCAGAAAGGAAAGTAGACGCACCAAATGATTCGCCGGAAGCAGACTGTGTCATGTCCGACGACAACGATATGGAGTCGTCGAGCGAAGTTGAGTTTGTCAAGGCCGTTCCACCTCCTGAATTGCCGTCTGATCAGCCGCAGCTCTCGTCCGTTGCGGACTACGAGTCCAATTTCAAGGGAAAGCGGGTCATGATTGCAGGAGATGGACATTGCTGGAGCCAGAGTCTCTCGTTGCTGTCACAGCGGACGACGTGGGTGATCGTGTGGATGCTACCAACTCACAGAGCAATGAGGAGGGGAGATTCTACAATCGCAAGATCTACGGCACCTTCCAGAGCAATGTTGACGGACTGATCGCAAACCAGACTTTCAGCTGGCAGGAGCTCTTCCGAGAATTCTTTCAACAGGAAGCACCAGAGGATGAGAGGCTCACTGAAGCCATGATTCGAAAGCGGATTGCCATCGGTGTGCATTTCCGAATGGATACATATGCGCCCCCAGAGCTCTGGGCAACTACAAGCGTCGTCATGATCTCCGCACTGTACATGCGTCAGGCTCTGCTGGTCGTGGACGTTGACCATGAAGGAAACACGCAAGCACAACTCCATTATCTCGAGCCGACCACCGCTAGTGTAGTGGAAAAGATCAAGACCAAACTGCTCAGCACTTCCGAAGCGCACGAGTACATGCAAGTTCATTTCACGCACCACTTCTTGCCACTTGTGTTTTTCCGCTCCTTTGATCCGACCGCGCCGAGGCAGACCGATCATTTCTCGTGCTTGCGCTACAACCAGCAGCTGTACAGGCAGTGGAACGAGCGTGGTCGTGAAGGTAGTTCCATGCGCGATCGCATGGACGACGTCTACAAACAGCTAAAGCTCCCGGTAGTCGGATACGAAACACCGTCGTTGGACCTCACCCCGCCCGACGACTTTGACGACGCTTCGGTCTACTTTCCCGGTGACGAGAGCGAAGAAGAGACTGAAGTACATTCCGCAATGGCTACCCGAGCGAGCACCATTAACCTGACGGACTATCAAACGTTGCTATCATCACCACCAGCAGCGAGTCGAGAAGTTTGCAAGAACCCAGTATGGTACAAGGCTGTGCGTGCAAATGAATCGGCGTTTGTTCGATGGAAACAGGGCCTGGTGGGTAAGGTGCCAACACCGTTTGCGTACAAGGAGGCGAACCTGCGCGCTGCGTGTCACCTGGTAGATCCGCACGCACAGGACCTCGCCCACATCGTGAGAAACTTACCTTATCCCGAAGTCCAACTCGCCCGAATCGACAAGAAGCGTCTCTCACGGCTTGGTAAATACTGCATCCAAATGGCGGCAGCCCAAAGACTACGGTCATAGTGTCAGCAAGCTCCTGAAGGTATTGAAACGAGTGCCATCGAACGGTGGATTGGAAACCTGGAGTCCGACTTCTCAAAGCACATGTGGCGTACAGTTACCAGTGCAAAAAAATGGCACGAGATTGGACTCTCCAAATACCAAATGCCGGACGTTCAAGAGCGAGAGTGGTGCATCCTTACAGCTGTTACGCTTTGCATGGAGCAAGCCTTTCCGACAGTGTGGCTCAAGATGACGTTTGAACAACAGTGTCACCAGCTTCAAGAATGGCTTCACATCGGCGACACACGCACGTTCACGTCTCGGATTGCGCTGGAACTCCAAGACGCCAACTGGGCCAATGTCGGGGACATGCTCACTGACCCAGTTGCAACTCTCATTGCAGAAGCGGCAGAAGACGCCGGAGGCGCTATTCGGATGCGCCCCGAAGGCTCGCCTGGTCAACGATTGTAACATGTCACGCTCCAACACCGATATCGACAGCTCGCGCCACGACAACGAGTCGCGAGCTGGGACTACTGTGCCGGCCGGTTCGGCCACTGTAGTTGCTACGAACAGAACCATATTGCACGATTCACTGAGGAGAGTGGGTCCAGCCGCGCCGGAACACGAGGCTGTGACCGCATCCACTGTGAAACTCAGTCAACCAAAACCACTCAAACAGAAACCATCCAAAACACCCGGGGAAGCGCTGCGAGTACAGACCAAGACGCGAGAGAAGCAAGTTGGCCTAACCGTCGTGACGCAAAACCTCGGAGGCTTCAAGAAGGCCAATGCGAGCGAGTGGTTCGACGGGTTCCGCCGAAGACGAGGAGACCGGCGAGTTGACGTTGTGCTACTACAAGAAACACGAGCGACAGCGGCATGGTCTCAACGCTTACACGACTCGTATGCTAGGGCTTGGAGTATCGAGGGTTTAGGGTTTAGGGTTTAGGGTTTAGGGTTTA
>JAADWV010000260.1:0-44790 GCA_023336295.1 Pythium folliculosum
CGAGGTGAAGAAGGCAAAGGGCAGCGACGACGAAGAGGGCGATGACGAGACCTTGCTGGCGTTGCTGGATGGTGCTTTCAGTTCGGACGACGACTGCTCTTTCTTTGGCTCGCTCGATATCTCTGACGACGACCGCGACGACCTCCAGTGGCTCCTGTCAGACGACCAGGACGAGTTGATCGACAAGTTTGACGAGCTGTTCGATTCAGCTTTTACATTTGAGACTGGCGACTGGCTCGCGCGTGGTAGTTATTAGTTATCCAGTATTTGACTCTAACCGCATTTTTCTTCTTCCCGATGGTTTTCCACTATTCGAATTGCGCAACGGAGAATGCAAGTTTCCCAATGTGCAGTTCCCGATCATTGATCGACGATCTATGATACATGGCCGTGTCGACTAGCGAAACTGCTTTGGATGGGTACACTCGTCCTTGCATCCACCAAGCGAACTCTACACATGTATAGCCAACGGACCAATGGTCAACAACCCAACGGGTCACACTCTGCACATAGAGGCTAAATCTGGATGATACAACGTACAAGATGGTTTAAGACTGACCGGCCGTGCACCAATATTTCAAGACTCCGCCATCCGACGGATCGTCCTCGATCAACGGAGCTCAAGCGCGTTCGCGGATCGTGCCGCGAACAGCCCAGTCGTCTGAGTGGTCGTTCCTGGCGTGTTCTTCGGCCAGGAACTAGAGGTTCAGGAGTCCCCAGTGCGAGGCTACGAAGTTGTTGCCGGCTCATTCCTCAACTTGACCACCAACAGTCACGGCAATCAGAAGCACCGCAATCCAGCAATGACCGCCAAGACACCAAAGTTCTTGCACACGCTCTACAGCCTCCTGAGCAACGAGAGCCCGGCGATCATCTCGTGGTCGCCCTGTGGCGCCTTCTTCCAGATTTACGACGTCGCTCGCCTCGAGCGAGACGTGCTCCCATGCTACTTCAAGCACAGCAAGTTCGCCAGCTTCCAGCGCCAGCTCAACAACTTTGGCTTCCGTAAGTGGACCAAGACGCGCGCGAGCGTGTGCACGTTCAGCCACGACACGCTCGTGCAGTGCAAGCCCAGCGAGTTGCCCGCGCTGCTGCTAAGCACTCCGATCACCAGCCTCGTTGTGGGAGATGAGTCACACAAGCGTCCGCGTCAGGATGATACCTTCGCGTCGGAGCTTCACCAGAAGAAGATCAAGATCATGGTCGACGACATCGAACTGGTAGACGAGCGCGAGTCGATCTCCGACGTCTCGGACCTGCTGGCGATGGACTGGTCGATCCTTCGTGACGATCTCAAGGAAGTGGAACCCACGGAAGATGAAGAGGACGACGATTGCGTTGGCCTCCCGATCGAACTCTTCTTCCCACGGGACGAAAAACCGTTTGCGCTGGAGCCACTGTCTCTCGGCGAGTCTACTCAGGTCGACGCCAGTGAGTGGCAGATTCTTGTAGAGTGCTTGCTGTAAGATCTCTCTGTCTTTAGTGATCCATTCCGCGTAATAAACCGTGCGTACACAATCTCTTCACGTGTCCTTCCAACACCTCCTTCCTCTCCTGGGTAGATCACGATAGCGGGACAGGGAGCGACTGCTTCGGCTTGAGCTCCGGGCGCGAGCTGATCCGGAAATTCGATCCTACACGCAGAGATAACTCGGTCACCTCGTCTTGTCTTCGCTGTGGCGCTATAGGGCCAGCCGCCGGTGCTGAGGTAGGTGAGATCGCGTTGGCCGGTGGTTCCAGGTGTTCCACGCATGTCATGTACTCCTGCACCGTAATCTTGGGCTGCCACGAGTCTGAAAAACCGATCCGTGAGTGGATGACGTCGCGCTTGACGATGATGCCAAAGTCGAGGTAGCAACTCGGGCGGATGAACCGGGTCGTGTCGCGCACGGTCTCCATGCGGAGCCCGTTGCGGATAAGGCTCGTCGCGCGGATCGGTCGGTCCAGCCATTCCTCGAGCGGCAGGCGCTGGTAAGGTTCCCGCAGCGCCTGCAAGAGCGCCCTCTCGTGCTCGGCGACTTGGTCCAGTTCGTCGTCGGTGTCCAAGAGTCCGGAACTGGTCACACGCGGCACTTGGCTCGCAAACAGCCCGCTGCCACTGCTGTCCAATGCACTGCCGCTGTTGTCTTTCGAAAGCCGGCGCGACAATCGCGCGACTTAATTGACCACTTGACGCTGGGTACGACGCACCACTCCCCTGTGGAGACGGGCATCGTACGCGGCCTTGAGCGCGAGCACCACAACCACGACGCCGACGCTGGAGAGCAGGATCCGCGCGAGCGGCCCGTACAGGATCACGACAATCGACCATGGGGTCGTGTCGATCGAGTCGAGCGCGCCGTGGAACGTGTTGCCGTGCGCGAGGTAGTCGCCGACAAAGCTCGTGGTATCGGTGACGCGCTGGCTTTCGATCGTCCACTTGGCTTCGGACATGGAGAAGATCGAGCTCCGCAACACGAACGAGACGAACGATGAGACAGCTATGAGGTCGATGCTCGTGAGGAACGTGCGCTTGGTGACCGCGTAGGCCGCGCGCTCGCTCACGCGCACCACACATCCCCAGAGCGAGCTGCACAAAATGAGCAACAGCACCAACAGCGGATGCTGCTCAGGTACGCCTGTACTTTCTCGTGTATCGAGTCGCTCCAGGTCCAGACGACGGCACGTTGGGCAGCACGAGCAGAGACGACATGAGCTGCGTGGCGAGCGTGATGAGCACGATGTGCGGGTTAAGCGACCGCGGGAAGAACGAGTAGAGCTGCTCCTCCTCGATGGCTGGGACGCCGCTCATGGCCTCCATGGTCGCGAGCAGCCGGCGGCGGCGCGCCTGGCGAGCGGGAACTGCCGGGCGCTCCCCTTTCGCTCCGACAGGCACGATGGGGCTATTCTGCTCTTGGATGGCATGCTGGACGCGCGACTGGAGCGCGGCGAGACGTCTCTGGATTGCCAGCAACCACCCTGGCTGGGAGCGCGCGATGTCGTCGCGCCTGCACAGTTAGGACGCGACCTTCTGCTCGGCCCACGAACGTACGTCGCTGTACTTGGGGAACGACATACATTGGATGAGCTCGAGCGGGCTCCGACAGTTAAGCGTGAGCAGCACCAGGTCGATCACGATCAGGAGCGCGTAGAGCTGGCCAAACGACGAAAAGTTGACAAACGTGTGGGACTGTAAGACGAGCTGCTCGCCATTATCGCGGACGTCGTACCGCGTGAAACAGTTTTGCAGGATGAGGAACCGCGAGCTCATGATCGTGATCGCGTCTGCAGCGAGCCAGGCCATGCGGTCGAGCAGCTTGGTGATTTCCGGGTTGAGCATGCCGACGAACTCGCTGCGAAACGCACTCGCACTGCCGCAGCCAAAGACCGTGGGCGCATGGCCCGATATCGACACCGGCGCATCCGCTGTGCTGTGTCCGGCCGCGCAAACGCCTCGACGCACACGACGTGGCGGAGCGGGCGGCTGTCGCTGACCATTTGTAGGAACCGGAGAAGCTCCGTCTCGGCCGGGCTGTGCACGGCGACGGCGCCGACGTCCTCTATCAGATCGCTCTCCTTGAACATGTATCGCCGGTAAAAGTCGCTGACGATCGGCTCGTAGCACACGCTCGGGCGGCGCGACATGTGGAGCAGCGTGCAGCTCGCCCGCGCGAGCCCATCCACGCGCTGGTCACTCGTGATGACGAATCTCGTGGTCGTGGCGTCGTTGGCGCGGTCCCCGAGTGTGCAATTGGCGCCGAGCGCGCTGAGGAAGAACGGGCCGCCGTCGGCGCCGAGCGCGTACAGCTTGTGCGCACCGCGCGAGGAACGAAGGCCAGCCCGAGTCCATCGCTGTCGCCATCTCGTCACAGCTGCTGTTGGTGGAGAGGTGGAGCCGGCGCCGCACGTCTCGCGCCGGCGCGATCGCGAGCGGCGTTGCGTGGAGAACGCTGGTGGAGCCCGCACGGAACGCGGACGACTCGGTGGGGCCGATCCAAATGACCTTGTAGTAGAGGTCGCGCACGTCGAGGAGGAAGAGCGCGAGGATCACGAGGATGTTGCTGGTCATCGAGAGCCACGCCGGCGCAGCCTTCAAGTGCGCGCGCGAGCAGCAGCAGCCGCGCATGGTGTTCGCACAGGATGTGTGTCCGAGGAAGCTTCTCTGTGCGTGCGTACGTGTGTGTGTGTGTGTGTACTGTGTGCGCCTCTGCGTGTCGGGTTCCTACTCTGGTCGGGGCCGCTAACGCCGTCTCGCCGAGCTACTTTGACAAGAATACAAACATTAAGAACACGCCAGCCCGTCGACCGATCAATCCGTCGATGAATCTGTCCAGTGCGAGAGGTCAAGACAACGGCAGCAACGAACAGTGAGTGATACGAAAAGCAGACGTAGTATACACGGATCAGTTGCCGCGGCTCCCGAGCTTCTGCAGCAGCTTCGAGGCGCCGGGCTTGGGTCGCGTCGGCGCGGGCGGCGGCGGCGCGCGGCCCAGCCGCATGGCCTTGTTCGGGTCCGCGTCCCCCGGGGCCGGCTACACACACAGACGCAAGTGTTAGGTGACCACTCTACACGAGGAAGAGTGTCCAAAATAATTCTCACCGGCCGCGGCCGCTTGTCCGCGCTGGATGCGGACGCGCCGCCACTGGCGGCAGGCGTCGACGACGACACACGGGACGCGCCTTGTGCGCCGCCCCCGCCGCGCGTGGGCGTGGGGGCCGCGGGGCCGCTGGACGCGGACGCGGCGTCGTGGCCGGCGCCGCTGTCGCTCGCGGTGCCGCTGCCGCGCTTTTTCTGCTTCTTGCGCTCCAGCTGCTGCGCGCGGAACTCCTCGCGCGCGTCCGCGAGCGCGATCTGGTAGAGATGGTCCCACCGCGCGCGGCTCTCGGCCGGGTCCGCCTCCTCGGCGTGGAAGAGCGCGAGGAGCTCGCGGTAGTCGACGCGCCGCGGGCGGTCGCTGGAGGAGGAGGAGGACGCGCTGGGCTGCGGCGGAGGCTTCATGGAGGAGGAGGAGGAGGAGGAGATGGAGGAGGAGCGGACCGAGTCCTCTCCTCCCTCGTCCTGTGGGGGAGGCGGCGGAGGCGGCGGCGGCGGCGCGCCGTCCTCCCGCTCGTCGTCCGAGTGCTGCGGCGTCGCCATGGACGATGCCGGAATGTCACTATCCATAGTGAACAGGCTTCCCCGCCAAAGTGACAAGAAGGGACTCTTGTGCCCAAAATGCGCTTTTTGTGAAATCCTGTTCTTGTGGTGTGCTGGCACATGTTTGTACAATCACTCTTCGACTAAAAAGCGCTTTTTGAGGTGGCTGCCCAGTTCAACCTGAAGAGATCCATCCAGCCATCGGAACATCCGCCACCGTGTGTGTGTCGCTCTCTCGCTCGCTCGCTCCTCCTCCACCACCACTCGCCGATCCGCCACCACAACGATCATGAGCCGTCTGCTCGCGCGCCACGGGCTGCTGGCCGCGCGCGTGCGCCGCGCCCCGGCCTCCGTGGCCGCCTTCTCGTCCTCGTCGTCGTTCGTGTTCGAGTCGCGCCAGGAGTACATCGACTACCTCACCAAGCACCAGAGCCGCCTGCCCTGGGGCTTCTCGGTCGCGACCACGAGCTTCGAGTTCGTGCCCGAGGAGGCGCCGCACCTGCCGGCCAACATGACGCTCAGCCTGATCAAGCCGGTCAAGCCCACGTCGCTCTTCGGCGCCGTGTTCACGAGCAACGCGTTCCCGGGCGCGCCCGTGCTCGTGGGCCGCACGCGGCTAAACGAAGACAAGCTCGGCGCGATCCTCGTCAACAACAAGATCTCGAACGTGTGCGCGAGCGGCGGCGGCGTCACGGACGCGCAGGAGGTGTGCGACGCGTTGGCCAAGCACCTGCGCCTCGACGGCGGCGACATGGTGCTGCCCAGCTCCACGGGCGTGATCGGCTGGCGCATCCCGGTCGACGCCATGGTCGAGGCCATGCCAAAGCTCGCCGAGAACCTCCAGTCCGAGAGCGTGCTCCCCGCTGCCGAGGGCATCATGACCACGGGTACGCGCGCGTGGTGCTTCTGATGATGGGGATAGTGGGCACTAACAGGGTCGTGGATTTGCTGTTAGACTTGTACCCGAAGATCCGCTCGGCCGACGTCTGTGGCGGCCGCATCGTGGGCATCGCCAAGGGCGCCGGCATGATCGAGCCGGACATGGCGACCATGCTCTCGTACATCCTCACGGACCTCTCGGTGCCGCGCGACACGCTGCGCCAGCTGCTCAAGGAGGTGGTCGGAGACACGTTCAACGCCATGAGCATCGACACGGACCAGAGTACGTCCGACACGGTGGCGATCGTCTCGTCCGACCAGATCCCTTTCGACTCGGCGCAGCTCGGCGAGTTCAAGAAGGCGCTCCACGACGTGTGCCAGGGGCTGTGCGAGGACATTGTGCGCAACGGCGAGGGCGCCCACCACGTCATGCGCGTGGTCGTGCGCGGCGCCACGTCCACGGAGATGGCCAAGGGCGTCGGCAAGTCGATCGTCAACTCGCCGCTGCTCAAGTGCGCGGTCGCCGGCAACGACCCGAACGTCGGGCGCCTCGTCATGGCCGTCGGCAAGTACATGGGCAAGCACCACAAGGACGTGAACATCACGCGCCGCATGAAGATCACGATGGGCGGCGTCGTCATCTTTGAGAACGGCGAGTTCGTGCTCAACAGCGAGATCGAGCACCTGCTCGTCGAGCACATGCAGCGCGCGCAGCTCATCGAGCCCACGCGCGGCGGCCTGGACGCCACGTCGCGCGACTACCCGCCGCACGGCGAGTTCGTCGAGATCGATGTGGACCTGGGCATCGGCAGCGTCAAGTCCCAGGTGCTCGGCATCGACCTGACCCACGAGTACGTGGCCATCAACGCCGACTACCGGTCGTAGAAACAAACGATGCCGTTCCACACGCGCTACACCTGTGCAAATCGAAACCCTACCGACTCACTCGCCGTTACCGTCATGGTCTGTTTTGTACTCGTGCTTTGTTGTGTAGTTGTCCACACTAGCTGCTAGAAGAATTCTGTCCGCCGTAGAAGCCCTGCATGAGCTGCAGGCGCCGGCGCACTTTCTCGCCGTCGCCAAACACTCGCTGGAGAATTCGCGTGAGCCGCGGCTCGTCGATGCCCCGGAAGAACCGGCGGAAGCCGTCGCGCGTCTTGATCTCGGCGACGTTGGCGTGCTTGTCCTTCATCCACTGGACGATCGTGCCGTCGGGCGTGCTGCAGGCGAGGCCCTCGGTTGCGTTAGATGTTCGCACATCCGCCGTCGCTGCCGACGAGCCCCCGCTGGTCTTACGCCGCGCGACATGAGCTGCTCGCGGCTCGCTCGCAGCTGCCGTGGCGTCGTCGTCCAGTTGCTCGCGCCACCGGTCGATCGCGTGGAGACTCTCGGCGACGTTGAAGAAGCCCTTGGACGCCGGTTGCATGTGCGTCGGCGGCTTGCTCGCGGGCTTGCGCTGCTTGAGCTGCCGTGCCATCGTGCGCCTGCACATATCAGATTCCCCACGTTAGCCCCAAAAGTTTGGGTTTTCCTACCACACGACCTCGCTCAAACGTACATGTCCTCGCTGTCGCTGCCGCTGCTCGCCGACTCGGCGTCGTCCTCGTCGCTCTCTTGTTTGCGGCGGCTCGTTCGCTGCAGGAACGACGCCGTCGACTCGAGATCCAGCTTGGGCGCGATCTCCTCCAGGTTCCAGTCGCCACCGGCGCGCGTGGACGTCGTGAACACTCCGCGCGACGTCTTGCGGGGCGAGCACGGCTGCTGGTCGTCGTCGTCGTCGTCGTGCTGCGGGTCTTCGTCCAGCACGAGGATGTCAACGTTGCGCGCGCTGGAGGTCGGGACGGTAATTGCTGGGACTATGGGATTCGACGACGAGTGTCGCTTGACCAGCGGTACGCCGGGCTTGGCCGCCGGCTCCACGAACGCTTCGCGCACGTTGCGGACAACGCCTGCCGAGCTGTTTGGTCTCCGTTCGGCGGTGGCCACTCGCATGGGCGCGCCGCTGCTGCTGGGCGGGCGCTTGGTCGGCGACGTCGCCGGGCTAATAATCTGCGTCGGATCGTCCATGGACACAACGCCGACGTTGGCCGACCCGGCAGCCTCGAGTCGCCAGGCCTTGAGTTCGTGGAGAATCGCGTCGCGTGACTTGTGCTTCTCGAGCTCGTTCGCGCGGTCCAATGTCGCGGTGATCGACTCGCGCGCGGGCGTCTGTGGCCGCTCCAGCACAGGATACCGCCCGGCAGCCGTCGCTGCGGACGCTGCACCTGCGAGCGTGTCGCCTCCCTCAGTCTCGCTGCGGTGGCGCCTCAGCGCGCTCGTGACGTTGCCCGCGAAGACGATGTCCGTGCCGTGGGTCAGCGTACTGCCGTAGTCGTCGCGCGCGGGATCTGAAGCGGAAGACGAGAGTCCCGTATCTAGTCTAGCCGAGCTGGATGTGCGCGATAGTCCGGTTGCTGGGTCGTCGTGGCGACGTCCGTGAGATGACTCGGGCCGCGCAGAGCGCGGTCTGAGCTCCGCCGCGGCCTCTGCCGCCAGCTCGTTCTGGAGGGCCTGGATGGCCGCGTCCACGACCTCGTCCGTGAGCTTGGCACGTTCGTCGGGTGTGACAGTCTTGCCGTCCAAGACCTCCAGTTGCGGGAGGAAATTGGCCACGATGCGACGGTAGTGTTGCAGGCGACACAGCGGGTTGCCGCGAAGCGTGAGCGACGTGAGCTGTGGGCAGAAGGCTACGACACAGCACCTCCAAGCGGTTAGACGCCCATCGCAAAATGACGAGGTCTCCAGGCGATTACGAACCGAGTTGCTCGACTTGGCCCACGTCAGCGATCTGGTTGGATTCTAGGTCTACGAATCGACACGAGTGTCAGGGAACCCGACGAAAGAAAGACACCAATTGGGGGCTGAGCACTAGGGGAACGCACCGACAATACGGAGCTCATCGTGCATCGTGAGCGGGCTGATGTCGCTCACAAGGTTGTGCTGCGCGTGGAGCTCCTGCAGCTCCGTGAGCGCGCTGACGCCGTCGAGGTCTGCGATCGCGCACTGCGCGACCCACAGCACCTGCAGCGAGTGGAGCGACGTGCCCAGCACGCGGAAATTTTCAAGCGTGCTCTCCGGCTGGATCCGCAGCTGCTGGAGCGAGGGCAGAAGCTCGCCGATCACCTCGAGCGACTGCTTGCTCGAGTCGACAAAAATCTGCAGGCTCGTGACGCGCGACAAGTCGGACTTGCCCGTCAGCTTTTGCTGTGGAGCAAACGCACACGATTCGTCAGTCACATGAGAACTCCTTGAGACACTCGGTACGTTAGTCGTACCAGCTTCTCCTCGGTGATGTCATCGAACGGATTCTCGGCCACTTCAAGCACGACATCGCCGCTTGCCATCGCCGCCGGCGGGTCCGCCGATTGTCCCGACGGCCGACGCGCTTTGGGCGACGAGGCGGCATTTGCCGCTGGCGCGTGTGGCGCGCTCCCCACGAGAGGCGTCGGGTTGCACTCCTTGGGCAACGTGCGGATCATCAGCTTGGCCTTGGCCACGTCGCTCCGCGTCGGCGAGAGCGCGCGCGCGCCGACGGAGTCGTCCATCTCTTCGCGCAGGTCCACCGCCGCCACGACCATGCTCGACATCCGCCGTCGCTCGTGCCTGTGTCTCCTCTCTGTCTCGGTTCCCGCTCGCCGTCGGTGTTGTTTCGTGCGCGAGAGCGTGAGAGCAGTAGCAGGCGCGGGGGGGGGGGGCACCGCTATTCTTGGGAGCTCCTTGCAGAAGATGGCTTCACTTTCCGCTAAGTACGATTTCATCCGTAAGTACGCTTCGTACTTGGTAAGTGCGAACTTAGGATCCCTTCACCGACCCGACGAGCTCACCCGTTGGAAAACCCAGAGCTCCGCTTGGACAAATGGTGGAGGAGGCGACGTCCGTGGCGGCAGCGCCGGCGCCGGCGCGGCGGTTCGCGCCCAACAGCGCCAAGGCCACGGCGCATGGCGTGACTGGCGAGACGACCAAGCCCTCGATCGTGTTCCTGCGCGTGAAGCGCAAGCGCCACGAGGACCCGGTGGAGTGTCTGCTGGTGCAGAGCGAGCCGGAGCTCAAGCGCCAGCAGCGCGACGCGTCGTCGTCGTCGTCGCCACCGCCAACCGATGGCGACGGTGATGCCAAGGAAGATGGCACTGCCACGACGCCCGCCAATCCGGCGCGCCAGCAGCGCGACCTGCTCGCGGCGTTCACCAAGCTCTCGACGCGCGAGCGCGGCTTCGTGTTCACGCGCATCGACACGCTCGAGTCGCATCAGCTGGGCGACGCCGGCGACGCCAAGTGGGCCGAGCGGCTCAAGAAGAAGGCCAAGCAGCAGCGCGTGAACGCCAAGAAGGCCGCGACCGACAAGGCCGCCGCGCAGCTCACGACGCCGAACCGCGCGCAGCAGCAGCAGGCGCGACTCAAGGAGCGGCGCCACAGCGACGCGCTGCGCACGCGCGGGCTCCAGGAGGCTGCAGCTGCTGCTGCTGCCGCGCCCAGCGCCAAGCCTGCGCCGCGCGAGATGCGCGAGCAGAAGACAGTCGAACTCTCTGGCGTCCGCCTGGTGGATCTCACGACCGTGAGCAGTGAGAGCGAGGCCTCGGGCGGAGCAGCGACGGCGCCTCCGGCTGCGTCGTCCGGTGTGACGGTCAACGGCTCGAAGCTTGGAGTCAAGCGCGTGATGAACCCGTACGAGCGTGAGGTCGATGAGGCCGTGTGGCAAGCCTTCCAGCGCAACGACTTCAGTGCGTTCTTCCGCATCTTCCACAGCCACCGACCAGAGCTGCGTGTGGATCCAGCGGCGTTCCAGCGGCCCGCGGACGGCGGCACGATCCTCATGGCTGCAGCCATGCACGGCCGCGCGGACGTGATCGAGGCCGTGCTGCGCTCCAGCGCGGCCAACGTGCTCCAAGAGGACTGGAACGGCGCGACGGCGTCGGCATTCGCCCGCCAGCACGGCCACACGAGCATCGAGACGGCGCTGGTCGCGTGTGAAGAGGCCGAGCGCGAGAAGGAGTACGTGTACGACGTGTACTGCATCGACACAGCGGCGAGCGAGCAGCACAGCAGCGGCGCGCAGGTAGCTGGCGCTGCCGGCGTCGCCGGGACCGCCAGTAGCGACCTGTCCTCTGCACCCGTCGTGTCTGTGAGCTCGGCCGTCCAGCGCTGGCTGTCGCAGGAGACCGGCCAGCAGACCGCGTCCGAGGACGAGGACGTGGACGAGTTTATGCTCGAGTCGGACAACGACAACGACCTCGACAGCGACGGCGAGAGCATCGACTCGAACCACGAGAACTACGCGTTCAACGACTACCCGGACGAGGACGAAGATTCGTCGGACTACGACTCGGACGACTCGGACCAGGTGCGCATGACTCTGGGAACCAATGGCATGGCGTAGAGATATCGCGGGCTGACTGTGGCTATCCTCACTAGAATCTCCGCCATCGCGCGGCCGGCACGGGCAAGACGCGCGGCGTTGACGAGCGGGTGGTCGCCGACGAAGTGGATAACTACTAACAATGACTGTTTATTTTTAACTCATGGATTATTTAGCTAACGGTACTTCGTTTCGAGTTGTGTTCACACCAGAATCGTGGTGTTGCTTGGACGGCCCTGCAGCGACGATCGCCCTAGTAGCCGCTCGGCGGCGATTCTCGCGGCGGGCGAGATGGGCACCCACTCGGCCGCCTCACTCTCCTCTCGCTGCCGCTGGAGACGCTGCTGCTCCTGCTCGAGGTCGGCGAGCAGCTCGTCGAAGCCGCGGCCATAGCTGATACCGTTGCCAAAGATGCGCATGGGCCGGTCAAGGGCCTCAAGCAGCTGCCGCACACTCGAGTCCACGAGCCCGGGCCGCCGCGTGTAGTAGATGGGCACGATGAGCTTGCCCTTGTCCTCGGCGAACGCGAGCTGGTCGCTCACGAGCTCCGTCTTGACGCTCTTCTCCGAGAGCACGACGAGGAAGATGTCGCACTGCAGGATCGCGTCCTTGGCCGCGAGGATGCGCTCCTTCATGCTCGAGACCTGCGAGATCGAGTCGAGCGTAACCGGGATGTCTTGCCGCTTCAATTCTTCGTGGAGCTTGGTCACAAACTCGGAGTGGCAGTCGCCGTGGGAGAGAAACACCGACGAGCGCAACAGCGCGTTGACCGAGCGTCGCGGGAACGCGGCCGCGCGCCGGCGGCGCCCGAGCACGTCCTTGACCACTTCGTTGAGCGTGCGCCGCTTGGTCGTCTGCGACCGCGTGAGGCCTCGCGAGCTGCGAGGCGACGTGACACGCGACCCCAGCGCCGTTGCCGACGAGCTGCGCTCCAGCTCCGACAGCCGCGAGACCGTCTCACTGGTGGTGAGCGACGCACGCACACTCCCTGTAGTGCCGGGGCGAGGCAGAAACAGCGACGACAGGCCGTCGGGCTCCTCCAGCTCTGACGGGTCGCGTGCGTGGCCCAGGTCGTGGAGTTCCACCTCGTCGCGGAGTCCGTCGATGAGGTTCTGGAGACTGCGCTTGAACTTGACATCGTCGAGTTTGAAGCGGAACTCGCGCGTGTCCTCGCTGGCGGTCGTCCCAGGGTTCGTGGGTATAGAGCTGCGTCGCCGCGAGGCGATGATCGCGTCGCGGAAAGGCACGAGCTGGCGCGTGAACAGGATCACCTGCAGCTCCTCTGGGAGGTTCATCGACTCGATCGTGATGGCCATCACCGGCAGACCGGTCTCTTTCGCGAACGACAGTTCTTCCATGCAGATCGCGTTGCGCTCAAAGCCGGGCGTCAGCACGCACACGACCGCCGACGCCTCGCGCATCACGTACATCGACTCCTGCGCGTTGTCGTGGACGTCCCGCATAAACACACTGAGGAAGCTCTCTTCGATGCCGAGTTTGAGATGCTCCGCGAGCTGGCGGTACGCCGAGTCGTACGAGATGACGATGTCGACCCATTTGCTGATCACCTTGATGGCGTAGAGCTGCTCGGCCGACGCACAGCACTTGATCGCCGGCTCGCCATCGTTGTTGTAGCTCGCAAGGTCGGCGTTCCCGCTCTGGATCAGCGCGAGCGCGGCGTCTTGGTGGCCCTCACGAAACGCCAAGTGGAGACACGTGTCGCCGTGCTGGTTTGGCATGCGTTCGTTGATCGCGACGCCGTGCTGGAGAAACAGCTCGACACACGCGCCGTCGAGCAGCCCACCGGCAGCGCTAAATGCCAGCGGCGTGAGCCCTTCGTCGTCGCACAGGAACGGATCAGCGCCGGCGGCGAGTAGCTCCTTCACGGTCTCCACTCGACAGTGGCGCGCCGCCCAGTGGAGCGGCGTGCGTTTCTGCGCGTCCAGCGCGTTCACTTGGGCCCGGCACTTGAGCAATTCCGCCGCGACCGCCGCTCGACCCATCACGCTCGCCCAGTGGAGGGGAGTCCGGCGGTTCACGCCGTCGTGGAACTCGCCCAGCTGGTCGGGCGGGATGCCCAACGACAGGTAGTGCTTCACGGTCGCAATGTCGCCGACGGCTGCGGCCTCATGGAGCGGCGTGAGCGCGACGTCGGCGCCCCACTCCTTGAGCACGTTCGCCAGGTCACTGCGGTCGTTCAGCATCGCGCGTTGCAGGACTGTGACGCTCATCGAATTGCCTTTTCCCGGCACGACGAGGAAGTTGGCGCGGTGGCGGATGAGCGACTCGATCACGTCGGCCGAGTCGGCAAGGAAAATGGGCGGCACGCGCATCGACTTGGAGTAGAAGCTCGTCTGCGCGAACGAATTGATGTTGGCTTTGTGCTCCACGAGCACATCGACCACGTGCGTGTGGCCGTGCGTGACGGCGACGTGGAGCGGCGAGCCGAGGACGTTTGTGAGGCTCTTCCGACGCCCCTGGCACACCTCGTACATTACGCGCAACGAGAACGGCTCGCCCTGGGTCTTGTCCAGCAGGTCTGGGTTCAAGCCGCCCTTCAAGAGCACTTCGACCATGCCTTCGTCGCCAAGTCGGCAGGCCACGTGGAGCGGGTTGTGCGTCGTGAACGCAAACGACCAGAGCCACAGCGTTGGCGTCGCGTACATCTTCAAGAACAGCATCTCCACAGCCATCTTCGACTCGAGCGCGCGCGCCACCACGTCTAGGAGCGCTCGTGCCTTGTCCTGGTCGCGGTTCACTGCCGCCTCGTACAGCCCCCGACGCAGTTCTTGTTCTACTGTGTCGGACCAGTTGCCCAGATTGAGTGCCGCGACTTCTTCGGGCGGTGGGTCGGACTCCGAGTGGTGGGGCGACTGGATCGAGGCCTCCCCAGATGAGAGATCCGGAGTGAACACCGCGGAGATGCGACTCGAACTTCCCGGACGCTTCCTGCTGGTCTGCACGTAGTCGAGCTGATCCTGGTCCAGCCCTACGCCGAGCTGGAGCTGCTCGTGGGCTCGGAGGCGATCAAACTCCTTGGTTTGCAGGTACACACAGAGCACTGCGAGGAGGCCGAGACCGCCAGTGGTACTGAATGTCCTCGTGCTCCAGATTGCCTCGTGATGGATCCACATGAGTAGCACAAACGCGACCACCAAGAAGTACGGCACGCTCTGGATCACGACGATCGTTTCACAGAGCCGCAAGATCTTGGACCGCTTGAGAAGGAAAGGCTCGAGCTTGGTCTCGATCTCGTGGAACGACGACCGCAAGAACGAAAACGAGGTTATGCTCCCTCGTTTGCCGCGCTGGGGGCTAATGGGCGCCGTCGCGTCGATACTGGCGCGCGCGGCCTCGTCGTCGTCGTCGATGCCATCGTCGTCGTTGCCCCGCGCGGAGACGACTGAGTACAAGTGGACGTTCGGCAGCGCCGACACACCGAGGATCGTGGTGGTCACTTGGAACATGATCCAGAGCCAGAAGCTGGCCGAGTTGACCGAGAAGATGCATAGCAGCACCATCGAGAGACACGACGTGAGCGTCACGAGCGCCATGCGGCTCGCGTAGTACGTGTTGGCGAGCTGCAGCAGCGCGTCCCAGCCGTGCCAGCGCGCGAGCCACGTCGCGATCGACGCGCGCGCCGGCGCTGCGTTTTCTGCGGCCGCGTGGTCGCCGAGGCTGAGACCGCGCGAGACCATCGACACGTCGCTCGCGGCGCCCGACGTCGCCTGGTGCTGCAGCTTGCGCGCCAGCCGCATGGTCGTCGGCTGCGAGTGTCCAGCGGAGGCGCACTCCACGCCGTGTTTGGGTCGTCGCCAATATGCTCGGGAAGGGCGGACTGGGGGTCTGTTGGGTAAACCATGGGTTGCGAGCGACCATCACTCCTAAACTCAAGGGGTACACGTGTACCGTATATACGGTACATAGTACCACTGAGGGACCTCTAATCAGGTCATCACTGATATGGTAGGCCTTCACGTCGGACCGTTGGGCTCCTTCTCGGCTCCTGCCGTCGGCCTTTTGTGGCAGGAAAAGCGACGGCAGGGAGGAAACAGAAAGAGGGCACGGGCGTTCCATTCCCACAGTTAACCTGTGCCACCTGCTCACCCAGTTCCATCAACAGGTAGGCCACCAGGTCGGCCGATCGACTTAGCTGCCCAACACGCAAACGCTCACTAGCCACGACCAAGGCACCCACGGTGGTCGCCAAAGCGTGCTGACGAAAGACGATTCAAGCGATGACCACCTCGGCGACGGCCAAGTTGCACGTTGGCGGGCCAACCCAGGCAGCCGTGATGGCGAATAAATTACGGTTCTCGTGGGAAAGAACGAAAACTTTTCGGTCGCTTTCAGCGGGGGAACAGAAAAATGCATGTGGCGCCGGGGCGGCGATGCTGGAACAGGTCGGATCCGGATGGTCGGCTCGCAAGTCGGGGCTTCGAATTTAGGAGGTTCTGCGTTCATTGAGGTTGAGTATGAGAACCTGCGGAACGTTATACCCTAATCGTCTTGTCGCCGTGGTCCATTTTTTTGGAAGAATCTGGCAAACCTGACAAAGAGGGGAGGCACCTCTGTGTTGGCCGCTTTCTCTACACCAGAAATGTATGCGGCTAACCTCGACAGTTATAATCCATGGTAGAAATGCCTGGTCCATGGGGGACGCCATTCAAAAGGAAACGAAGTCGGAGTCGGAAGCGAGCGAACAGCAAGGGGATAACAAGCGAACGTAAGGGACGCACCACGAGCCACGAGAGCATGTCCAAGCGCCTTCGAACGACCAAGCCCGCCGGAGCGGAGACCATGGAGGCCGAGAGCACCATGATGAGTGCGGTGACCGCGTCGCCGGGCGATGAGCGAGCGCTGCGGAACGGCGCGGCGATGGCCACGCGGCCGCGATCGGCGAGCGCCTCCTCGTCCATGGCGAGCAGCAACGGCGGCCTGACGAATGGCAAGGCGAAAGTCTCCGGCGCCGCGCCTGCCGCAGAGAGCCAGCCCAACTCCAAGCACGTGATGCTGCCGGCGTTCCTGTCGAAGACGTACGAGATCTTCAGCATGGCCGAGTTCTCAAGCATCTGCGGGTGGAACGCGACCGGCGACACGATCATCGTGTCGCAGCTCGAAGCGTTTGTGTCGATGGTGCTGCCTCGTTTCTTTAAGCACCGCAACTTCCCGTCGTTTGTGCGGCAGCTGAACCTGTACGGGTTCCACAAGACTGTGCTCGACTCGAAGCGCCTCGAGTTCCAGCACCCGTACTTCAAGCGCGACCGGCCGGATCTGCTGCACTACATCAAACGCAAGGTGTCGACGGGGCCTGCGCCAAACCAACAACAGAGCGTAAGCCTCGCTGTCAAGGTAGATACATCAGCCATGATGTGTCCAACTTTGGTTTATTTAAGTGTATGGTGGGGGCAACTGAAGACTGACGGTTTCGTGTCTTATGTTTCATCTACAGAGCTCGAGACTGGAGGTGCATCGTGAAATCTCTGACCAGCTCCTGAAGGAGATGAAGGAGCTGCGGCACCGCAGTGAGACTATGGAGAAACGCCTGAGAGAGCTCGAGATCGACAACGCGGTTCGTGATTCCCACTGGTCTCTTTTGCGATGCAGTCGGATCTGATATTCATGTGGTCGTGATAGATCGTCCGCAGTGATAACATGAAGCTGTGGAAACACCTGGAGTCTGCCAAGGACAAGCAGCTGATTATGCAAGAAAAGATGAAGAAGATCATGTGGATCTTGTTCCAGATCTACCGTGGGAAGCAAGGAATGCCGAAGCTGGGCGGTCACGGTCAAGAAGATGCCATCACCGAAGAGTACGTATGCGTGCGATGCATTACTTGTTTTGGATGGAGCTGTGCGAGAGCTTGAAGCTTACGGGTGGACTGCGATTGTGATTGCTTGTACATCCCTGAAATTGTCTATTGCAATGTGCTTATTTCAGCTATATCAATAGCAGCAGACTCGGCCCGAAGGAGTTCCGCGATGTGCTGCGATTTCTGGCAATGGATGAGCCAGCATTGCTCCCACACTCATCCACAACCGGCGTCGAGTCAACCGCTTTGAACGCTCGTAAACGAAAGTTCGTGGAAGTCCCCTCGACGGATGCGTCGTTCGGTGACGATCTTTTCAAGCTCGGTAAGGAACGTTTTGGCGCTAGTAAGTCAGATATTTTGAAGCTCATGTTTTTCTTTGTCTAGCGCCATCATCCGTCGAAGAGATTGGCAGCCCAATTCGCGACGGACCTGCGACCGAAGTCCAACCGCCCGCAGCGGTGTCCGCGGGAGACAAAGGCTCGAACAATGTGCTCAGCATTTTCTCCCCGCATCCCTCGGTTCCGAGAATCACTCCATCCGAGACCCCACAGCTGTCGGTACCTCGATCTCTCGCGAGCATTGCTCCAGTAAACTCGCCATTCTCCGACTTGTCAAATGTCGTTCTGGCATCTCCGCCATCAACGGCACTCACGACTACTTCATCGGGGGATGCGGCACATGGCGCCATGTCCACCTTGGACTTTATGGACGACGATCTTCCTTTGCTGAATGACTCGGACAACTACCCGTTCAGTGAGGGTGAAGAGGTAAGTTTCCTGACGCTATTCGACCATCCCCCCACGCCAGAGTAAACTAATCGCCGCCACTGCGTGGCGATTGTAGCAGCACGTGATGCGGAAGCTTGAGGATTTTGAGTCATCGCTGCTCGACGAGTACGATGTCGGCTGCCTGGATACCCTTCTTCAGGTTCGTTGCGATAGACTTATTCTACCCGCACCTCATGCACTCACACTCATGTGTCGGCCTCTCTGTAATAGCAATTGAAAGCGGCAAACGCCGAGAAAGCTGCCATGGCGTTACCGGCAGGTGTTGATGCTGAAGACATTGTTCCTAGCCCGGCGAAAGATGGTGCTCGCACGAGCGCATGATCACACCTCCAATGTACGACCTCGTTCGAGCGACCAGTGTGTCATCACGTCGCTCTCGATGCCAACGCAACGACCATCGACTATCACCAACGAAAAGACAAAATATTTTCGCCAAGATCTCCGTCCAGTGAGGAGACTGTACGTACGGCGTGCGCCTCGGGCTCACCAATCGATGTACCGACTTCTATTTAAGATAATCAAAGAAACACGTCCAGCAACAAACGAGCGCATGGAATCGTTTCCTTTTGATTACCCACAACGTCACTCACGGAGACATCACTTTCCTCAACTCGGGTCTGCTGGCCTCGCGTACCCTCGGTCAGGTCCGCCGGCGCTGCTTCTTCGCTCGCGCGGATTCTCCCGCGCACTGTCTCGCGCATTCGTCCTCCGGTCTGTGCGTTCGTGGCGCTCGAGCGCCTCTCGCAGCCGCTGGATCTCGGCGTCCTTGCGCTTGATCTCGTGCTGCGCCGTGACGAAGAGCGATGAGATGTTGGTCTCGAGCGTGCGCGTGCGCTCGCCCAGCAGTCGGTTTTCCTGCTGCAGCACCGCCAGCTCCTTGCGCAGCGCCTCGTTCTCGCTCTCGACGCGCTGCTTTTGCTGCAGCACTTCAGTCTTGGCGAGCGCGCTTGTGGATGTGTCCAGGTCACCGTAGAGATCGTCCATTTTGGCCTGATCCAGAGGAAATGAACCGAGCGTTGACTTTGGCGCCATGTAACAGTACTGAATACGCTCTTCAAAGTACGAGTTGCTCTTCGTTAAAGTACGATGCTAGCATTGACAGAAGGCAACCATCATTTCGGGGAACAATGGATGCGCGGTGCGTCAAGTTCTGGGAGGACGGCCAGGCGCTCGTCCAGGCGGCGGCCGCGGACCCACAGCGGCTTCCGCAGACCACGGGTAAGATGTTCAAGGAGCTTCGTACGCTCAGCCGCTTCCTGCAGCGCAACCAGTCGCAACGCTTCAGCGACAACGCACAGCAAAAGTGCATCGACGCCATCGGCATGTACGTGACGCTCAGCAAGCAGTCACACGCGGCGGCCGCCAAGCCTGGCGACGTACTGCAGCTCGCAGAGGAGACGTTCAAGGTCGTCAAGGACGGACTCGCTATGCCATTCAACGTCGTTGGTACCAAGCAAAAGAAGCGGCTCTTCAAATGGTACAACGAACTGATTGCGATCGTCGGCGGCGACCCCGACGGCGCGCTTCAGATTGAAGGGCTCGATGGGGACGCGGCGGTTGTGCCGCGCGTCCAGTGGAGCGTGCTGGACATGGACGCGGACGGCTATTTATCGCTCCTGAACGATGAGACCGGGGAGACGTGCGAGACGTTCCAGGTCGTGAAGAAAAGTGCCGAGTTTAAGCAGATCAAAATGGCGCTCGAGAAGGCGGACGTGTCTGTGATCACCGTCGACGACGAAGTCGTAGAAGTCACAGTAGCAGCGGACGAATAGAATAATGAAATGATGGGGGATGTAGATTGATCGATGGATCTGTGCTGTACGTTACATGCATTCGGGTCGAGCATGACGGAGTCCCGACTCACAACATGTCGCCTCCCTTTTGCTGCTTCTCTCGGCTCTCGGCCCAGGCCTTGGCGATCGTGCGCTTCATGTCCTCATCGCCTTCATCGTACATGTCCTTCATCATGTCCATGATACCCGCGGACGGGTCGCTCGATGTGTCGCGCTTCTGCTTGGCCGGGTTCTTGGCGGTGAGGTTCATCCACGTGTTCTTGTTGTCCTCCTTCCAGAGTGTAATCGAAATGCGGTTCTTCTTCACGCGGTACGCGCTCTTTGAGGGCACAATAGGCTTGTCCAGGTTGTTCTTGACCAGTCTACGAGTCAGAGTTAATGACAAATCACTGTCAGTGCATGCGGTACATGTTCCAGTCAGGTGAATCCGTACGTACCGGTAGTTCTTGCCGTTGAGCCCCAAGATCTTGAGGTCGAATGCGTCCTTTGTGAACTTGCAGGTGATGTTCTCCTTCGGCAAGTCGCCCACGCCGTCCACACCCGACATGATGTGCACCGTGACCTTGTCTTTGCCGTAGCCTGAGCACAACACCACACCGCGGTCACTACCGTCTCCATGCCAAGCATCAAATATTCACCTCGCCACTCACCTTCGTCCTCCCAGCCAAACCGCGAGATCTCCGTGTAGACATTGATATCCTCGGTGGCGGCGTCCACCGGCTTGGCCGCCAGTTTCACCGGCGCCGGCTGCGGCGCGCGCTCGGGCGTCGCGTCGGCCTCGAGCATCGGCTCGTCCTGCTCTTGCTCTTGCTCTTGCTGCTGCTCCCACTGGGCTTGCTTGGTGCGCAGCAGCTGCTGCAGGTCGCGCTGGTTACCCGCGGTCTTGACCTGCGCCAGCAGCGCCTCCAGCTCCGCGATCTCGTGCTGCAGCGTCTCGCCACCGGCCATGATGCTTGTGTGTGTTGCGGCTCTTGGAGCGGAAAATCAGATATGACGGCGATCTTGGAGTCGTGGTCGGATCGACCGAATGGGGTTGATGGATGTTGAAGGGTGTTCACGTACGTTTCAATACAATTTTCAGGTCTGGGCTGGTGTCTTGAAAACGGGCTCCACGGGGTCGGTCCTGTACCCATGCCGCGATTCTAGAAACTTCACTGGGCTTCACGCGATGCGCTGATTGGCTGTGTCGGAGAATCGATAACTTTCAGCCAATCCTGACACCTTTCGTACTTTGTACGTATCACGCAGTACTCTATATTTGGCGCCAAATGTGCATTTTGGTGTGGACCACTGCATGGGATGCTTCCTATCTGGGGGCAACCGGCACTGTAACGGAGGGGATCGATGCCCGCGGGACAGCTCTCACTTCGTCTCCTTCTCGCCGTGCCTGAGGCACAGCCGCAGTACAGCGCTGAAGAAGCCGGCGCGATCCAGACCCTGTGGCACGTACTACATGTCATAACTATCCGCACGCTGTCCGCCGCGGAGTGGTTTCTTCGACTCAACAGCCACAGAACTAGCTCTATTTAACCGGCAGTTGAGAAGTTAGTAACCCACAATAGAATTCATGAGTCAGTCAGTCAACCGGCACTGTAATGCGGATCAGGAAGTGCGCGACCATGGGCGACGGCGAAGGCGACGGCGGCGCCGCCATGGCGACCACTGTGACGACGCCAGACGTTATTGAGAAACAACCGGCTTCGCCCGTGGCCGCGGAGCCGACGGCGTCCTCTCCCTCCGGCGGCGCCGGTGGCGGCGCAGAGATCAATGGCGCGATCGCGACCTGCGGTACGACGGACCAACTGCTCGCGGCGGACGACAGCTCGCAGGAGACGGTGACGCAGGACGGTGAGTCGGCGGAGAAGCAGCAGGACGTCGCGATGAACGAGCCGATCGAGCGCGAAGACGAAGAGCCGCCGCGGTTCGAGGAGCTGCCGGCCGAAGCGGGAGAAGTGCAAGATGTACCTATGGACGCGACTAACGGCGGCAGCGATGATGGGGGCGGCGCGGCGGCGGACACCACGAACGGCGACGCAGAGACAACCGAAAAGAAACAAGAGGCCGAGACGCCGGAGAAGAGCGAGCACCCGGCGCTGGCGGACGAGCGGCGCTGGTTTGGAGGCGAGCTGCCGGCGTTTCTCGTCAAGGTCTATCAGGACCAACCAACGGCAGGAGATGCCACTTGGCAACCCACTTCGATTGGTTCGTAGCGCACACATTTCTAGGTGGTAGACAGCACGCCTTACTGACGATGCGCTTATATGTGTACAGAGCACGGCTTCCGCGAATGTGCGCACTGCGCCTCCTACAACCGGCGCGCGGTGGCGAGTGTCGCGTGCCTCGAGCCCGAGTGCGCGTTCAAGGAGCAGGCCGTGTGCTCGGCGTGCTTCTGCATACAGCACAGCGGCCGGAATGACTTGCTGCATCGGATCCTTGTCACCAAAGGTGCGTCGTTCGCAAATTGTGCCGTTGGAGGACATAATTGAAATCTCACACTATCTATGCCTGATTGCTCACAGCCTGCCCGCACTGTCACGAGTGCCAAGTGGATGTGTGGTGCGCCGCGTGCGACCTGTCATTCTGTCGTGAGTGCTTTTTGACGATCCACAATGGCGTCGGGCGCGCAACCAAGCACAAGACTTTCCGACTCTTTGGTAAGTCGATGAACTTGTCACCATCGTCGAGTATGTAGTACTGATTGGTGTTTCCCATCATATACAGGTACCACAGGGCGAATGATCATCCAGTCCGAGTGGACCCCACATTTCCGAGTCGCTGTGGTTCAGATACGTGAAGAGAACAAGGCGAGGAACAATGGAAGCGGTGCGACAGCATCTGTGAATGGGAAAAACGAGATCGATCTCAACCTCAAGCGGAAACGACCCAATGACCCACCAGAAGTGATCTGCATCGACGACGACGAGAGCGAGCCCGAGCCAAAGAGAAGCGAAGCAGCGCCAGCACGCCCGTTATCTCCGCCTGCGTCGGCGTTTGCAGTCGAAATGCCGGTACGATCGGAGAACCTCCACCACGAGCTATATAGACAACTCACAGCGGCGTCGTCGTCCTACACTTCTGTGCAGCAAGCTCTCATGTCAGCTCCAGGGCTCATGGCGGACGTGGCTATCACTCGACCACCCTTCTCGACAGGTCAGGTATTTGCACCTCCCTCCGCTGCGATGGTAACGCCAATATCTGTGCCTGCAGTGACTACTTCGGCCACCCATGTGGCAGCAAATGGAGCCGTGTGGAGCTCGGTATCGGCGGCCACGACGCCCGTCGCATCGCAGTGTGGGTTATCTTCGGCCGAGGTGTCCCCAACTGCGTCGACACTTAGCAACCCAAGCCACAGCTTTACCAACCCTTTGGACCAGAACCCCATGGAGCAAGCGTTTTACGATCGAGTGGACCGAGTGAACAACGACATCGTGAGGACCGAGCAGATGGTAATGGAACTGAACGGTAAAGTGATCGAGGCATCTTACCAGAGCGTCCAGGCGGCACAATCTCTGATGGCGCAACTCCAGCAGCAGCAGCACCGACTACTCCAGCTTCAAAACAAACGAGACGTGGCTGTCGTTCAGCTCGTCGCCCAGTCCAAGGCGATCATCCAAAAGGTGAAGCTATTGCGGCTGGATCTTCTGGGCGACATTCCGCAAGTGCAGGTCGCTTGCTACCGTCGGTGCATGGAACTGTCGCTACTGATCAAGCACGCTGAGGCCGTGATCGTCAACATGAACATGCGCATGAACCAAACGCTCGAACAAGCCGGCAGTGTGAGCTCCGAAGTGTTCCATCGCACGGTGTCGGCGATCAGTACCGCTATTCAGGCCAACGAGCAGGAAGTCAATCGGCGCAAGGAAGAGCGAGAGAACGAGATTGTTCGCCTCGTGCAGTATCACCACGGCATCCGAGATATGCTCAGACGCGCGGTTCAGCAACAACAACATTACCGACACCATCAAGAGCAACAACAGTTGCAGCTGCTACGCCAACAACAACAGCAGCAGCAACAGCAGCAGCAACAGCAGCAGCAACAGCAGCAGCAACAACCTCGGCAGCTTCAGCAACTGCAGCCAGAGCAGCAGCAGCAGCAGCTCCAGGATCTCCAGCGGCAAATTCAGCTGCAACAGGAACAGATCCAGCAGCGCCTTCGGGATCAAAAACTTCGGCTGCAGACTCAGCAGCAGCAACCAACGGCGCAACCACAACTCTCAGCCCCCATGCAGCAGCCAGCTCAGCCGACGCTTTCAGCTCCCATGCAACAGCCAGCTCAGCCGGCTTTCTCGACGCCAATGCAGTCGCAGGCGTTGCAACAGCCACAGGCCATCCCGATGCTTTCCTTCATCCCGCCGCCGCAGCCGCCTGGCGGAAACCCGTACGAGAACCCCGCCAATAACCTCCAGCCGTTTCCGTGAGCCACGCTCGAGAGCGAGCTGGCACGCCGGCAGTTGCCACAATGGCGCCTTGGGGTCGTTCTGCTATCGCATGATCCCCACACGCCCACTATTTATCGTATCCAAAACAGAAATGCAATTTTGAATATGCGGATACAGCGCTTGCATCTCTCTTAGCCGTGGCGAAATACAAGGAAACCGATCTGCCCGAGGAAAAAGTACACCATCCTGTGCGAGATAACAGGCGCCAGGGCACAATACATAAACGCCGTCAGCACCGCTCTTGCAAGTCGCCAGCAACCCGTCCAAGCTGGTGCTGCTCACTTTTTGACCTCGTGGGAGACAAACGAGCCGAAGGACTTGCCCACGACGACGTGCCAGGCGCCGCTCTCGGTCTCCTCGATCTCCTTCTTGATCTGCTGCGCCACCTCGGTGAAGTGGTTCTTCTCGCCCTTGTACAGCGCCTTGAGCGCGTTCGTGGCGCTCGCGATGACCAGCTCCTCGAGCTCCTTGGGCGCGTCCAGGTACACGACGCGCAGCGCGCCGACGGCCACGTCGTCCTTCTTCACGGCCTTGGACATCGCGCTGTTGCACTGGGGACTCGAGGATACGCCTACGGAAACCCAACCGAATGCGAACTGGTCAACAACGCAGCGGATCGGGGAAGGAAACTCAAATATCGAAAGCTCCGCGACCTTTCGCGTCCGCAATACATCATCGACAATGTCGAGCCCGGTGCGAGCGGCGATGACGAAGGACGACGCGCGCGTCGTGGACGCGCTCGCCAGGCACACGGTGCGGCGGGTGCTCTTCCCTGATTTGCGCTCAAGAATCAACACACCTCTGCCGACACGGTCGCCTGTGCGGGGCGAGGTTGGCGTCCAGCAGGCCACCGAGAAGCTCGCACTTCCGTTCACGCTCGGGTATCACCACGCGCACGTGCTAAGCTACGCGAGCTGGAGCGACGCGCAGCTCGAGCACGAGCGCGAGCAGCTCCAGTCGTATTTGCGAAACCACACGCAACCGATGCGAGCGCCGCACGGCCCCGAGGACGAAGAAGACGATGAAAAGGTAGACCACGACACGGAGGCGGCGGCGGCGCGCGAGGCGTTCGCGCTGCTGGAGCTGTTTTTGCGCGAGCGGCAGAGCGAGACGGCCGCTCGGAAGCAGCCAGAGTCGGCGCGGTTGCTGCACGCGCAGTTGGCGCTGTTCGCGCACTACTTTGAAGCGTGCCACGGGCGAAAGGTAGGAGAGAAGACACGTGGATGCAGTCCCGAATGTGAGCTGACGGTGTTTGGTGCTGGTGCCGGGGAACAGATCCTTCACGACTTTGATGTCGTCGCGATCGAGCGGACCTACCAGTCGTTCCTCAACAAACAATAACACGATGCCATGGCTTACGGGTACAACCGTGGTTATTGTTCTGGGTTGGTTTACAAGTACGTCGGGATGAGGTCGGTCTTCTTGGAGTCGAGGCACGGCACGCTGAGCCAGGCGTAGTAGAACGCGGCGCCGCCGAGCACGTGCATGCAGCCCTTGAGGAAGCCGAGGCTCCACTGCTCGTCGTCGGTGTTGGACAGCAAGACCGGGAAGGCGCCGACGAGCGCCGCAATCAGCAAGAAGCCGAGCGCGTACTTGGCGTGCTCCTTGTGGAGCGGCGCGACGTGCGAGTCGCGCGAGAGTACGCGCCGGAAGAACACGCCGGCGACGTAGGCCGTGACGAGCAGCGCCTCGTAGGCCGTCGAGTCCCATCCGTCCTTGGCCTTCATGAGCCACGAGAACGCGAACGCGACGTAGCGCAGCAGGATGTTGGTGTTCTCGTCGCGGAAGCCCATGAGGTGCACGCAGAGCACGAGAAAGTAGGCGATCGAGAGCACGTCCGAGATGAAGTGCCACTGGAGCTCCTTGAGGAAGAGCTCCGCGTGGAAGGCCTCGGCCACGTTGAAGAGGAACGAGATCGTGAGCTGGAAGACGCCCAGAAAGAGCTCGAAGTGGCGGTGGTTCTTGCGCATGACCTGCAGCGCCGGCACCATCGCCGCGTCCGTGAGCGCGAGGCAGCAGAAGCGCGCGAGCTCCAGCAGCACCATCGTGTCGGCTGATTCGTTGGCTGCGAAGAGAGGGAGTGACGTAAGGGGACGCGCCGCCACTGGAAGATCCCGTGGGGCGGCGTGGGGCGAGCGAGTGAGACGACACGGCGGGGGGATGTGAAACGGCTTGATGATGAAGGGGAGCAGGATGTCAGAGGAGCTCTTGGCGACCCAGCTCATTGGCGAAAAGATCCATTCCCTAGCCAATCAGAGGGCATGAATTCCGTAGAAAAAGCGCTTTTCTGGATTATCGAGCAGTCCAGATTATCGAGCAGTTCCTACCTTGATGGAAACTGGCACTTCAACTGTGAGTTGGCAGAACAAAAGGATGTATAGAGGTGGCCGGAACGACGGAAGGAACCCCGCCGGCGTCTCGGTGGTCGACACTCGCGCTCTCTCCACTGCAGAGGCGGGGGCAGTTGCAGTCTTGTCTGTTTTTTTTCGGGGTTTGCGTTAGTTTTCTCCAGCTTGGTCGCTGAAGGAAGTCGCGCGCATCGTTCGCGGTGCGTTCAGTGGCGCGTCACTGCCGCCGCCGCCCGTTGCACAAAATGCATCCACCACGACTTGCCACAGTTAGCTGGGTTCAGCACCAAAGCGATCATTGCCTCTCGGATCAAGAGACCACTTCGGCGGCGGCTTCCTTCCATCGCCAAAGCTCTGGAGCTTGAAGCGATCGAGCACAAGCGGCCTCAGTGAGCGGCTCTCCCCGGAAACCCGCCATCGTTAGTCAGCCGGCGTCGCACTCTCGCGCTCTCGGTCGTCATCGCGTCGTGAGCGTAGAGGCCCCGTAAAGCCCCTCACGCAACGCGTTTCCTTCTCGCGGTCTCAACAGTTTCTTCACATCGCAGACAAAACCACACGCCGCGGCACGATGCAGATCGAGACGGGGATGCCCGTCGCCTCAGCCTTCCTGCTCGTCGGCGCCGCGGCCGCCGCCTTTGTGGCGGGCGGCGCCATGGTCTTCAGCGCAGTGCTGCTCTCGCTCGCGCAGCCGCTGCCGCTCGTCGTCGTGCTCTCGACGTCGAGCTTCCTCTTCCTCCACGCAGCGCTCGCGCACCTCTTCCACCACTCACAGGCCGGCTACACCGCAGTGCTGCTCGCCGAGTCGCCAGGCGACACGGGCTCCATTGACGGACTCAGCCAGCTCTTCGCCATCATGAGCATGGCACTCGGCGGCATCCTGCTGTACACCATGGACGCCCTGATCTACCGCGTATCACTACTCGCCGCCAACTGCTATGGCGAGGCCGCACTGCCACAGCGCCAGCAGCGCTCGCATCCTCACGAAAATGGACTGCGCGCGCGCGGCTCGCTCTCCACGCTCGACCTCGCGACCTCGGGCTACGGCGCCAACTTGCACACGTCGTCGGCGCTCCACTTTGACCACCACTTCCACAGCGCCGAGCTGCCCGACATCTCCACGACCGCGAGCCCCTACGGACGCTACACGGTGCAGTCCACGGGCCTGCGCGTGCGTGGAACGATCCTCAGCGCCATCGCTGTGAGTCTCCACCATGTCCCAGGTACAGTACCTTTGTTCGTAGTGACCCCTCTCTTGTTGTCGCCTTACACTTCGTTGTGTGCTGTTTTGTAGAGGGACTGGCGCTGTACGTCGCGGCCGTGCGCCACTTGCACATCGGCGTTGCCGTCGCGCTGGGCGTCGTGCTCCACAGCCTCCCGGACGGCATTGCGCTGGCGTCGTCGATCTATTTCGCCAGCGGCCGCCGGCTCCGCGGCGTGTTTTGGTGCGTCTTGTCGCCCGTGGGCAAGCTTGCTGGCGCTGTGCTGGCGTGGGTTCTCATGGGTCACGACAGCCAGGATGACCAGCTGAAGCACGCACTGGCGACGGGCGTTGCGGCGGGCGTGCTGATAGGTTTCGGCATGAAAGAGGTCATGCCCACGACGCACGTGTACGCCGAGGGAAAGGCACAGGGCACAGTGCTCGGTCTCGCGCTCGGCGTGCTTGTGGTCGCTGCAACACGGTTTATATCAATCTAGCTCGACGTTGACAGTGATCGTACTTTCGTTGGTTTTTACTCGTTCGAAATTCATTGGCTAGTACACAAACGCGAGCAGCATGCGGATCCCAGCCATGAATGCGACGCCGCACAGCACCGTTGTGGTCACGTGGTCCGTGTCGCTATCGCTCTTGTGGTTGTAGCACGCCATGACAGTTTGTGCGAGGCACATGGCAGCCAGGAGTCCGCTTGTCACTCCGAAGAGTATACCGAGTGTGAGTGAAGGTAGTGGGGACTCGAGCATCATGGCCCAGGCGATCAGACCACCAAGTGGGAGCGCGAGCGCCACCAGAACGCACCACAGCACGGCTCGCCATCGCAGACCGCACGACTGCGTGAGCAGCCCGGCGAACGCCATTCCCTCTAGAAACACATGAACGTGAGCGAACAAATCCATTGCACTGAGAGGTACTAGTGTGCAACGTACGCGTGACGTTGAGCATCGAGAGCGCGCTAGCAAAGAGAACGCCCAGTGTCTTCCGTTCGTGCGTCGCAAAGCACAGCGCCATCCCCGCTGTAAGCAAAACCCGCTGTCAGGGACTTCGCAGCCTGCAGAAAAGCCTTGTTTTTTAGCGATGCGTACCTGGCACACTCTGCACGGCGAAGGCGATCACTCGCGCCACGCTTGTCTTGTACAACAGCTCGTTCGTCGTCAGATCTGAGGCGTTAGAGGGCAGCACGAGCGTGTGCCCACGCCGCCTCGTCGTATTGGCTTGGCGCGGCGTCGACCGTGTACCGAAGCTGCTGTGCGACGTCACGGAGCCCCCGTTGCGCAGAATCATCGTCGGGTCTCGCGACGAGCGAAGCGGTTTTGCTGGCATCGAAAGCCTCAGGCACACCACGTCCATGAGCCAAAACGCCATGGCGCCACACGAGAACGCGCCCGCGAGCATGAGCGACGCGTATCCTTCGACAAGCGTGCTCTCGTGACCTTCCGTATCGCCGTCGCCATCTTCTGACTCATTGCGTTTGAGCATCTTCCTCACCACGCTTTCAAACGCGCGTTGCGCCTCGGGCACGAGATCCATGAGCGTAAAGCATAGCACGGCACCCGTCGCGACGCCCAGCGCGAGCACGAGCGAGCGCGGCTGCCACAAGAACGCGAGTCGACTGCTGTAGACGACGAGCGCGCCGCACACGGCCACGAGCCCACTCGCGCACGCGAGCATCGCGCCCTGCACCGCGTCGCTCTGGCTTGTCGTGTCCCCCGCCATCGCGTATGGGCAATCGGAAAATGACGAAAAGGCAAGCGGGGGCGACGAATAGAAACGGCCCGCCGAGCACCCATCAAGTTGGGGAAGTGCCGCTGGCTATATTGACATTCGGAAGCACGAAGGCTGGAAGAAACGTTCCGCCACTGAATGCCGTTCCTTCACTCGACAGAAGGATCCGCGAATGGTAATTAGTATGGCTACATTTTTGAATTAGCCTGGCCTCCGGCAGTGTTCCATTCTGAGTGATGGTCAATCGATAGATCAGGGTGGCTAGGGTTGCATCTCAGTCAACACAACTCAACCAATCGTGGATCAAAGCCTTTTTAAACCGATATCACTTCCAAAAGGGATCTCCTCGCATTCACGGCCTTGAGGTCCCTCCTCCTGGAAGTTCGATGTGACAGGGGGCCGAACGAAGAAGCCGACCGCCGTGCTTCCAGCGCGGGACACGCACTTCTGGAAAATCCCCCTTCAATCGCCCCGGCAAGACCACCACCACAGCACAAGATGACCGAGTCCGCGTCAGGACAGGAGGCGCGCCGCCTGGACGGCAAGGCCACGAGCGAGCACCTGCAGCAGCGCGCGCTGGCGCCGGCGTGCGCCGCGTTCCGCGCGCAGCACGGCCGCGCCGTCGGGCTCGCGGTCGTGGTGGTCGGCGCGCGCAAGGACTCGGCCACGTACGTGCGCATGAAGCAGAAGGCCAGCGCCGCCGTGGGCATGGCGTCCTGGAAAATCCAAGTCGCGCTGCCCGACGCGCTCCAGCGGCTCGAGGACGGCGAGAGTGCTGACGAGCAGCTGGACGCGGCCGCGCGCGCGCAGCTCGAGCAGCGCGTGGCGGACGAGATCTACGCGACGATCCGCGCGCTCAACGCGCGTGAAGACGTCGACGGCATGATCGTGCAGCTGCCGCTGCCGGCGTTCTGCGACGCCGACGCGATCCTGCGCGCGATCGACCCGGCCAAGGACGTGGACGGGCTCCACCCGCAGAACCACGCGGCGCTGTTCGCGTTCGCGACGAGCCGCGGCCACGGCCGCGCGGCCGACTTCAGCGTGCCCTGCACGCCCGCGGGCTGCCTCGAGCTGCTGGACCACTACGAGATCCCGCTCGAGGGCAAGCACGTGGTCGTGCTGGGCCGCAGCCAGATCGTCGGGCTGCCCGTGTCGCTGCTCTGCCTGCAGCGCAACGCGACCGTGACCATGTGCCACTCGAGGACCCAGGACCTGCCGGCGCGCGTGCGCGAGGCCGACGTCGTGATCGCCGCGATCGGACGGGCCAACTTTGTGCAGGGCGCGTGGCTCAAGTCGGGCGCCGTGGTGCTCGACGTGGGCATCAACGCCGTGGACGATGCGAGCAAGAAGGCCGGGTACCGGCTCGTGGGCGACGTCGACTTTGCCGCCGCGAGCCGCGTGGCCAGCGCCATCACGCCCGTGCCCGGCGGCGTGGGCCCCATGACCGTCGCCATGCTGCTCAAGAACACGATCGAGAGCGCGCAGCGACGCGTCGCCAGTACGCAGTGACAAGAAACAACGAGGCTCTGGGTCAAGCCGCCTGGATTAAATAACTAAATACGACCCACGCGGTTTACGAGTACCACCGCGCGTCGTCCTCCTCGCCGTCTTCCTCGCCCCCGTCGCGGTCGTCCTCGGAGGAGAAGTGGCCGCTCTCCTCCACAAGCTCGACGCCCTGCTGGAGCTCGTCCCAGTCGATCTCGCCGCCCTTGCGGCCCGCGGTCGCGGTCGTGGCTGCCGCGGCCGCTGCTGCGTGTGGCTGGTAGTACGAGTGCGCGGACGCCAGCTCGTGCGTGGCGGCGGACGTATCGTACTGGTGGCGACGCAGGTCGTCCACACTTGCGGACGCCGGCAGCAGCAGCCGCGCGCACTCGCCGTGGCCGCGGGCCGCGGCCACACGGGCTGGTGTCTCCCAGTCGCCGTTTAGCACGTGTGGGTCTGCGCCCAGCAGCAGGAGCTGCCGCACGACGTCCGCGCGTCCGCTGGCGGCGGCCCAGTGGAGTGCCGTGTCCCCACGTGCGTCCGCAGCGTCCAGCTCGGCCGCGCCTTGGTCCGCGAGCACCGTGATCAGCTCTAAGGCAGCTGCAGTAGCCAACCGCGTGGCGTAGTGGAGCGGCCGCCGCTGCCATGCGTCGCCCACGCTCGCGCTGGCACCGCACGCCAGCAGCTCGCGCACGAAGCCGCCATGGCAGTGCGCCACGGCGAGATGCAACGGCGTGCAGCCACCACGATCACGCTGGTCTAGTAACTCGGCGCAGCGGTGTCTGTCCAGCGGGGCGACCATGGCACGAAGGCACTCGCTGTGGCCGTGTGCTGCCAGCACGTGGAGCGGCGTGACGCCTCGCTTGTCAGCGGCGTGGAGCTCGCGCAGCCGCTGGTCCGACGGCTTTTCGGACACGACGTGGCGCCGGAGCAGCTCCACGCACTCGGGCTGGTCGTGCGCGCACGCGCAGTGGAGCGCGTTGCGGCCCTCGCGATCGCTGGCGCGCCACAGCTCCGGTGCGAGCTGCAGCGCAGCCTCGGCCAGTGCCACGCTGCCGTGCGTGGCAAACGTGAGCAGCGGCGTGGCACCGGCGTCGTCGCGCGCGTCCAGGTCCAGCTTGGCGCGCAGCACGAGGAACCGCAGCAGCGCCACGCGCGCCATGACCGACTCGCCGCTGAACGCCAGCATATGGAGAGCCGAGCGCGCGTGGCACGGCTCACGCGCGGCGAGGTCCTCGCCCTGGAGCAGCAGGAACTGCGCGTCCTCGAGCGACGCACTTTCAACAGCGTCAAACACCGTGAGGACCTTGGTGTCACCGCTGACAGCGACCGTACTGGTCGCCTTGGCGTCCAGCAGCTGCTTGCGCTTGGCCATGGACCGCGTCTTGCTCAGCTGCCGCGTCGCGAGCGCGAACAGCGGCAGCTCGAGCTCGTCCACGTCGCCTAGCTCGAGCGCGCCGTCGGGCTGCGCGACCGTGCGCGGCGACGTCTTGGCCGCGGCCGCGATCGGTGCCAGGTCCGCGCCGAGCTCCCGCAGCAAGCGGTCGAGGTCCGCACGGGCCGTCGGCGCCGCTGGGTCCACAGCCAGCAGCACGCGGCGCGTGACCGCGCGGTCGAAGCGAAGCCGCAGAGCTGTGGACGCGGACGTCGCGTGGGCCCACGCGCGGCCGCCGGCAAAGCGCACGACGACCGCATCACCTGCCTGGAACCGCAGCTGCCACGTGTGTGCCAGGCGCCTGGCCCACCTCGTGAGCGTGCGGGCGGCGCTGGCAGCGGCCATGAGCTCCGCGTCGCCGATGGACGAGCCACGACGCTTGGCGCGCGCCACGAGCGCGTCCTCCTCGCGCTTGACCTCGAGCCGCCGCGCCTGGCGGAGCCGCTTGCGCGACGCGTGCCAGCCGCGCTGGACGCGCCGCACGGCCGCGAGCCGTCGTAGTTCCGCTAGACGCGAGTCGCGCTGCTCGATCAGCTGCTGCTGCTGTTGGGATGGTGGCAGTGCCATGGCATCGCGCTCGGACGGCACGTTCGCGGCCTGCGGCCATAGCACGTGGGTCGCCAGTGCTGCCAGCGTCTGCCGTCGCCGCACGAACTGGCGCCAGCGCACGCACACCTCGCGCTGCCACGCGCACGCCATGATGAACTCGTACGTCGCTGCCAGCCGCAGGCGCTCGCACTGCGCGCGCACACCCTCGAGTGCCATGGCGACAGCGTCCGTGGCCGCGAGCTGCGCCACGCGCTGTGTGTCCAGCACCACGTCCAGCAGCTTCGCGCGCGCCTGCCGCTCCAGCGCGAGCTGTCGTTCGCGGTCCTCGCGCTCCTGCTGGTGGCGCTGCAGCTGCGCGAGCAGCTCGGCGTGCTGCTTCTCGAGGTGCGCGCCGTCCGCGGCAGCCGTGGCAGTTGTGGCAGTCGTGGCAGTCGTGGAAGTCGCTGAAGAAGGCCACCTTGCCTCCGTGGCGAGCCGGTCATGCTTGTCCGCGAGCTGTTGCGCCTTGCGCTGCGCCGCGCGCCGCTGAAACTCCACGAGCTGGTCGCGGCGCCGCTGCTGCTGCTGCATCTGCGCGATCTGCGCGCGCAGCCGCGCGGCCTCCAGCTCGGCGGTACCGCGGTGCTGCGCCTCGGCCTGTGTGGCCTGCTGAGCTGCGCGAGCCACGCGCTCGCCCGCCTCTTTTTCGCACACGCGCGCGAGCTGCTGCGCCACCACGCGCTCGCTGTGGGTGCGCAGTGCCTGCCGCGCCGTTCGCTCGCGCTCCTGGAGCTCGTGGCGCTCGCGCTGCTCCACCAGCTCGCGCTGATGCCGCGCCTCGGCCTCACGGCGGTCTCGTTCCAGCTTGAGCGCCCGCCAGCGGCGCTCCACGAAGCCCGCGACGCGCTCGCGCGCGGCCTGGCGCCGCAGCCGACGAGCCTCCTCGTGCTTGGCCGCCAGCCGCGCGTCGAACGTGGCCGCTGCCACGCGCTGGGACGCGGTCTCGGTAGTTGTTAATACCTCCACGTGGGCTACGCGCGCTCGGATCTGCGCGTGGAGCGCGTCCAGCGCCTGGTCACGCTCGCGCACGCGCTGCCGCTGGAGCCGCCAGAGCGTGTCGCTGGCGCGCTGCCGCTCTGAAAGCTGCGTCTTCTGCGCCTTCCAGCCGGCCACACGCGTCCGTAACAGCGCGCGTGCGGCGTCCGCGCGGTGCTGCCTTTCCAGCCGCTCGCGCGTCCACTCGAGCGCGCGCTTGGCCCGCGCGAGCGCCGCCGTCGCGTCCGCCTGGGCGCGCAGCCGCCGCTTGAGCACGCCGCGCTCCAAGAACCGGTCGATCTGCTCGCGCGCGTGGCGCCTTCGCAGCGCGAGCGCCTCTTGCTCGGCTTGGCGCATGGTCTCCGCTTGCAGCGCCTCGAGTCGCTGCGCTGTGGCCTGCGCGGCCTGCCACTTGGCCTCCGACTCGCGCAGCGCCAGCTGCATCGCTGTGCGCAGCTCTGCGAGCCGCTTCGTCTCAAGCTGCCGTCGCTTGGCCTCGTCCCGCCGCGCCTTGGTGGCCTTGATGCTCTCCAGCATGTGGAACCGTCGCGAGGTCTCCTGCGCCTCGGCCAGCGAGTGCCGCAGCGCACGCTCGCGCACAAACGCCTGGAGGTGCCGAGCGGCCGCCGCGCAGCGCTCAGCCTCAAGCAGGCCCTGCCGGACCAAGAGGTGCATGCGTCTCGTGTCGCGCCACCAGCGCTGCAACACCCGGCATGCGGTCTCGCGGCAGCGGCGTCGCTGAGAGACGCGCGTGAAGAAGCGGCACCGCTTGAAGCAGCGGTCCACCAAGTGGAACGCGCGCTGGCGCGCCCGCACCGCCTGCCACGCGCGCCACACGCGCCAGCGGCGCTGGATGCGCGTCGTTGCTTCGTCGCGTCGCGCTCGCTCACGCTCTGCTTCGCGTTCGCGCTTGCGACGGAGCACAAGTCGCCCAAACCGGCCGATCCGCCGGGCGGCGCTGGCCACGTAGAGCGCGTCGAGTCGCGCGTGGCGCTGCGTGCGCGCGGCGGCCCACAGGCGGAAGCAGCGGCGCAGCATCTTGAGCTCGCGCTCGAGGTAGCGCGTGCTCAGAATGGCCTTCGGTGGAGATGCCACGTTGTCGTGGCGGATCGCTGGCAGTAGCTGCCGTGGCGAGTACGACGAGGTCGTCTCGGCGTCATAGCGCGTCGGACGGAGCCGCTCGCCCAGATCGATGGCCGCGACCTGCACGTCCCGGCACAGCGACAGGATTCGCGACAGCTCCGACAGGCCGCTCGGGAGCGCGACGGCATCGTCGAGTGGACCATCGTCTTGAATGTGCGGAGTTGGCAGCGCCGACGGGATTGCGGATGGCAGTTGCAATGGTAGTGGGGTTGACAGTGCGGATGGCAATGGTGTGGGCAACACTGGTAGCGGCGATGGCAATGCCAGTTCGGACAGCGCAACAGCAGTGGGCTCGAGAGCACGAACTTCGCTAGCTGGCATGTGAACGGGGGTCTCATCGGCTGCTGCCACGGGGGCTGGCACTTCTGGCTCGACTGCCGTCTCTGATGCGGTCTGCGGCACCGCGAGGCCCAGCGCCTCGAGCGAGAACTGCGGCAGCTTGTCCAGTGCACTGGCGATCGTCTCGAACGTGCGCTGCTCATCAAGCGCCGTCTGGACGAGGCGATCGCTGGCAAACTGGACCGGGTCCTTGGTTCCGGCGCGCGCCATGGCAGTGCTTGGTGCGCTCGGCATGCCCAGCGAGCTCAGTGTCACCGACTGCTCCTGCAGCTTCTTCGTCTTCTTGGCGCTGTATGGCGCAGACGAGTTCTCGTGAGCTGTCTTGGGCTCTGCCACGTGTGGCGCCGCAGCCGCGCTGGCAGTCGTCGAGGGCCGTGGCTTGGACGGTGGCGCTGCTGGCAGCGGCGCGCGTGGTGACTCGGCAAGTACATGCGCGACGCTGGCTCGTCGTGGCGGTGGTGGCTGGAGGAGAGGTTCAGCCGCCCACGCCACGGGCTTGACGCGTGCCACGCGGTCCTCTTCCTCCGAGTCGCTGGCACTAGCATTGGCACTGATCGTCGATGCCGCGGCGGCGTAGCCACCACTGCCACGAACGGCGCTGCCTTCGGGCCGCAGGTAGCTGGGCAGCATGCGCGTGGCGTTGGCCTTGCTCTCGCTCTCGAGCAGATCGAGCAGCGCGCGCGCGACGCGGTCGTGCGGCAGGATCTGCCACGCCGGGTACTGGCGGCGCACCTGCACGGCAAACGCCTCGAGCCGTGCCACGACGAGCGCGAAGAGCGACGAGGACGCCGTGGTGGCGCCACCCAGCGCCTGGCACGAGCAGAGCAGCAGCTCGGACGAGTCGAGTGCCACGCCGTCCAGCAGCGGGTTCCGCAGCGCACTCACACCCTGGCGCTCGAACAAGAAAGTGAGCGCCGGGAACGCGAGCAGCGCGTCCGCGTCGCTCGCGCACAGCCGCGCGAGCGTCTCCTGGCCCTCGAGCTGCAGCGCCCACACCGTCGCCGTGGTTTCGCTTGTCGCCGACGCGAGCTGCTCGTGCAGGTACCGCACCATCTCGACCACCGACAGCGTGAGGCTGCGCAGCCGGTTGAGGAGCTTGACGGCCGCGGGCGGCAGCAGCGAAGTCGCTGTGGACGTCGAGCGGCCCGAGGCGGCGCTGGACGAAACTGGCGGTGGACGGCGCAGCGCGTCCTGGACATCCAATAGCACGCGCGCGCGCTGCGAGACGGCGTCGCGGAGCGCGTCCGCGATCACCAGCAGCGGCGAGGGCATCGCGGCGGCCGACGGTCTCCGCGTCTGGCGTTGGTGGTGGTGGTCGTCCTCATGGTCGAGCGCCTGGCGCGAGCGGCTGCTCAGCACCTTTTGCTTGAGCTTGTACGGGCTGGGCGTCTTGTGCTCCAGCGACGAGCGACGCGGCGCCGCCGCGCGGGCATCCTGCGCGGTATACCGCCGTGAGGACGCGTGGCTGTGGTCCTCGTCGTCGTAGGCGTATGGGTCATGGCGATCGTGGCTGCGGTCGTGGCGCGGTGGGTGGCGCGCCGCTGCCAGCAGCTCGCCCTCGTCGAGCTCGAGCTCCACGAGCAGGTGGCGCTGGTCCGAGAGCGACCGCCGCGCCATCGTGCGTCGGTCTGTCAGTATCCGCTGGTCGCTGGCGCTCACCGCTCCTGCATAATAGCGGGCGACTCAGCAGACGCGATAAATAGGAGAAGGGGGAGGCGCTTGAGGCTCTCCAGGGCGCAGAAAATAGATGCCCGCGTACCGCTGATACAGAAGACGACACATACGCAGGTGGCTTCGAGCCCCAAGTCTTGTTGAAGCAGCCTGCTCGTCGGAAGCACGACATACGCGGAGGCGCCTGGCCCCCTCTAAAACCAGACCGCTGGAGGCGCTTGGCCCGTGGCTCCACAAGCCACTCGTCCACACACAATGCGCTCGCTCTCTGCGGGGTGAGGAGGGCCTGTCGCCGGCTGACGAGCGCCAGGGGCAACGTTTGTTGAGCGCAGCCGGCGGATCGTATCCATCGGTTAATATTTCGCCCGCCCGCCAAGTTGAAGCGCTGGGTGCCTCCTCGCCGGCCGGTGTGGACGCTGTAGAAGTGGCCCCGCGGGAGGGCAGACAGATCCGGTGCGCGCGTTTGCGGAGCCACGAGCGTCCGCCGCCGGCCGCGCCACGTAACGCTCTTGCGGGGTTCCGCTTGAAGACGCTTCGTGTTCTAACGACGGTCTCCGGGCCAGCCGCCATCTTGGTGAGACGCTGGGGCGTTCCGGAACCGGCCATCGTGACTCACGGTCTCACTTGTCCCGTCGTCCAGCTGCGCGGGTGGGTACGCCCCCCACCGGGTGGTCGTCCTGCGAAAAAAGTGACCGACGTCCCAGCTGGCGGGAGCCCCGGACAGCGCCCCGCCGCTCCGCATGGGTCCAGCTCAGTGTTGAGAGATCCGGTCGTTACTCATTCCAGAGGGCCAGACCAAAAGGCTCTCTACCGCAGGGCCACAGTCCTCATGCAACGGCAGAGCGATGGTGATAGCAGGAGGATCAGAGGAGGGAGAGGCGAGGGGCAGTGGCAGGCAGCGGCGTCGGTCGACGGGTTGTCGAGCCCCTGCAGTCGGCATTTCCGAATCCTCTCCCCTCTCATCTCACCGCGAGATGCCCCTCGTCGAGCGCCGCGCCGCCGCCGCCGCTTCGTTCCCCTCTACCGCCCCGTCCGGTCCCATCTTCCTCCACCCGATCCCCACCACCATGCTCGCCAAGACGACATCATACATCAGCTCTACCGCCAGCTCCAGCTCCATCTCCATGAGCTCCCCGGCGTCGCCGCACGCCGTCTCCGCCACGATGGCCGCCAAGCCGCCGATCTCGCCGCCGCAGCAGGTGCTCCCGGGCATGCCGGCGCTCATGCGCCTGCCGTCGCTCGTCACGCGCACCAACCAGGCGCTCCACATCCGCCCGCCGCCGACGCCGCAGCCCACAGCGCCCGTGGCGCCCACGCTCCACGCGCACCGCCCCTCGGTGGTGCCGCCGTCGCCTTCGCAGCCGACTGGCACGGACGGGCCGTCGCCGCGCGAGTTGGCGGCGCGGCTGGCGCTGCTTCTCCACGCGCGCGAGTGCTGCACGCCGCTGGACGTGGAGCGCGTGTGCGGCGTGCGCAACTGCCGCGTGGCGCGCGGCGTGCTGGACCACTGCCAGGAGTGCTTTTTGCCCGAGGGCCAGTGCCACCGCTCGTGCTCCGAGGCCAAGCAGCTGCTGCGCCACTTCCGCGTCTGCCGCGCGCAGCAGTTCCAGCGCGCGTGCGCGATCTGCGACCTGCTGCGCGGCGAGTTCGCCTGGGCCATGCACCACGCGCGCAGCCTCACGCCGCTCTTCGTGCCGCGCGCTTCGGCCGCCGAAGCACAGGACGACGTCTTTCTGCGCCAGCCAGTGCCAGCCGCGCCCTACGCTGCCACGGGCGAGCCGCAGCGCCGCCACTCGTCGCACCACCCGGAGGCGTACGTGCCAGGAACCGCCGCTGCCACGGCCACGGCGCTGCGCCGCTCGGTGAGCGAAGGCCCGCACGCGACCATGTCCGCCACGGGCCACCACCACAAGCGCAGCGCCGTCGCGAGCGTGGCAGCTGCCATGGCACCCCACCACGAGCCGTCGCGCGCGGCGCCGTCGGCCAAGCGCGTGCGCATCGTGACGCCCACGGAGGAGGCCGAGGCCGCGCGCGCCAAGAAGGCCGCGGCGTAGAGGCCACCAGGTCCAAGTGGGTGTTGTTCTGGCTGTCTGGATGTCTGGATGTCGTTGCGTAACGTAGGACGGTAGTCGCACTGTAGTCATTAGTAGGAGATGACACGTAAAGAAAGCCGGTGGCCGCGCGCGCCCGTCGACCGCAGACGGACACGCAGCGCGGCTCCTCTCCGAGCCTTCTGGATCAGAATCGCCGTTTGGCTTCCCTTCTGGTGGATTGCGAGCGCCTAACGCCAGGTTCCCAACTCATTTTCGGCTTCAACGTCCAAATACTCGCCACGGGATCTCCTGGTCGACCGCTTGGAAAGCCAGGAGCCCCGCATGGATGGATACCTGGGTGAGTTGATGGAACTCCAAGGGACCGCTCTGTAGAAGCCAGCAGAGTCCGTGTCAGCGCCCCAGGTGAGACACCCATCACGCAACATGGCTACACTGCAACCCACCGAACCGGCTTGTTGACACGGTTGACACGACGGGAGTGTGCATGGCACGGTCAGCCTCACTCAGACCTGACTGATCACCGATAGAAGCGTCGGGGGCACGCTGACCGTCCCACTGCTTGCTGTGTTCTCCTCCACGCGCCTCTACGCTGCCGCGAGAGCGCCTGGGATCCACCCACTCGAGAGGATCAGCTGAGTTCCGAATGGAATAAACAACAAGCTGCACGCTTCCGTCTCTTTCTCTTTATCTGATGGCCACGACCTGGATGGGAAGATGGAGCACGAATGGAATGAGAACAGGAACGCAACTGTATTGTACCCAAACTAGGACGCGGGATTGGATCTCTCCGTCGAGGCGAACTGTGGCGCGCTGCATTCGATCTGCAGGCGTCCGCCGGAGAAGACCTCCCGCGTTCTTCTTCTTCTACTTCTACTGGTTTTGTTTGTGGGCCCTTGCGCGAGGCGGCGGGCTGCCCAGCTCGTCGGTTGGGGGGAGTTCCAGCTAGCGATCGCTGGAGCACCGAACGAGGCGTCTGGGGGCGCCGCGGCCTTCGTGGGGGTCGCAAGGGGCTTCTTGGCATACAACAATCACACAGAAGAGGGCCTCGTGCGGGGAGCGTGGTGGCAGACTCCGCTCGACGCTTCATAGTGAAACTGAGGGGACGATCGTCGAGCGGCCGAGACGCGTCCCCTCCGTCCGGACTGGCAGGGACCGCAGGCTGCACACGGCACGAGGTGATACACAGACACACTGAGAACTTGGACAAACTGGACGGAGGAGACGACACGAAAGTCTCCCTACATGAAGCCGCCCAAGAGCGGCGACGTGGCCAGCGCGGCGTGGCCCTGCTGCGCGGCGTGCATCTGCGCGAACGACGGCGGGTCGGCGCGCTTGAAGAACTGGATGGGCTCCGACTTGTCGTCGGTCGTGCGGTACTGGTAGAGCACGAGGCAGCCCGAGCCCGGGTGGCGGCGGTCCTTGAGGAAGCCGATGGTCTTGGTGCGGTCGTACACGCTCTGGAGGTAGAACTTGGTCGTGTCGGTCACGACCGTGCCCTCGGGCACGCCGCAGACCACGAACTTGGCCTTCATGTCGATCTTGGGGCTGAAGCTCAGCTTCTTGGAGAGCTTCTGGATGCGGAGCACGCTGCCGTCGCCGCGCGCGAGCGAGATGCGGTCGCCGCCGCGGATGTCGCCCTCGCTCGTGTGCGCGATGATGCGCAGCGCGTCCTCGGGCTCCGGGATCGGCTCGTTCTCGGTCGTGAAGCACTCGACGAGCTTGGAGAACATGCTGCTCTTGGAGTAGCGCTGGCGCGACGAGACCTGGATCGTGAAGCCGTCGCTGGCCTTGAAGTTGAGGTGCAGCGTCTGGCCGTGGTACAGCGGCGTGCCAGCCGGCGCGTGGACGATCGGCTTGGGGCGGATCGACTCGCCGGTCTGGTGGGGCGGCGTGAACGCCGCGGGCACCGACATGTGGCGCGCGAGCGCCGGCGGCGGCGCCGAGACCATGCGCGGCGGCGAGCTCATGCCGCGCTTCTGGCGCACGAAGCTCTTCTTCGGGCCCAGGCTGAAGCGCCAGCGCGAGCCGCGGTTCGGCAGCGGCTCACCCAGGATGGCGTCAAAGTTGTCGCACACGTCAAAGTCGCCGTTCTCCATGTCCAGGTCCTCGTCGGCCTCGTTGTCGCTGTCCACCTCGACGAACGACGACACGCCCTCAGCCTCGTCGTCGATAAGCTGTTCCTCCTCTTCTTCTTCGTCTTCCTCCTGCATCGGGTGCTTGCGCACGACCTCGACCTCCACGGGCTTGGCCTCCTCAACAGGCGCCACCGACTCGGGTTCGGGCTGCGGCTCGCTAAGGCGGATCTCGTCGTAGCTGGCCGACGGGATGAACGCCGACTCGAACTGCTGCGGCTGCGGGGCCGGCGCAGCAATCTCGTTGGCGGCCATGTACTTCTGAAAGTCCTCCTCGGTCGGCGCCACGCTGTCCTCGAGCGGCGTGCCCACCGAGTCCGACATGATGGGCGTCGGGAGGTCGTCGACGTAGTCGTTGGCGTCGCCGTAGAGCGAGCTGGGCTTGCCCGGCGTGGAGATGCGGATGCGCGACTGCACGAAGAGCGAGTTGGGCGAGCTGATGCGGATGCGTGACTCGCGCGTGGACGCGGCATCGTAACTGTTGCCCTCGGCGGCGTCGAGCGCGCGCTTGAAGGCGGACGGGATCTCGGGCGTGAAGTCGGCGGTCGGCAGCAGGTCGACGCTGAGGCCCGACGGGATCGGCGGCGTGGCCGGCACGAACATGCGCGCGTCCTCGTCGAACGTCTGTCGCACGGGGTCCACGGCGTCCGTGTCGACGTGGAGGAACGAGTCGGTGCGGACAGCCATCACGACCGGGTCCTCGTTCTGCGCGGCTTCGGCGGGCTCCTGCTCGTAGCGCATGGTCATGCGGGACAGCGGGTCCATGCGCGCGCTGGCGCGGAGCGGCGCCGGCGGCGCAGCGGCGGATGTGTGCGCGCGGCGGCGCGCGGGCATGTCGAGCCCGTCGAGCGCCGCGGCGCCCGTGGCGGTCCAGCGCGAGAGCTCCTCCTTGGCGGGCGCGCGCGCCGTGGGCTTGTAGGTCACGGTGGCGCGCGTGGCGGCGCTGTGGCTGCGCGCCGTGCGCGTCACGGGCTGGTGCTCCCACGGGCGGAACGAGTCCGTGCGGTGGACCGTCACCTTGCAGAACTTTTGCGGCTGGTCGTGGACGCCCATGGTGATCGCAGGTATGTGTGGGAGGAGAGAGAAAGTTGGCGAGTGAGGCGGCTTTTTCCTAGAACGCGAGAGAGCGGCATGGCTTGTTGGTGGGGCGGCCCCGTCCGCGCGCCGCCCGTTCTTCTACATGTCGCCGTAGAGACGGCGTGGGTCTGGTCATACAGTCTACAGCGGCATAGAGAGTCGGGCCCGGCAGTCCTGGCCGTGTGGCTTTGTTCCGCTAGTATCCGGTCACGGTGGGGCGAAGAGCTACAAACATTGGGCGAGCCAGCATGAGCCGCTCACCCGCCCAGCTGGCGTGTGTGATCAGGCCCAAAAGCTCGGCTTCTACCAGTGCCCCAGTCACTGAACTGAGGGAATGTTACTAAAGCGAGGGAGAGTCAGCTCGGAATGTAGCCATGTGAAAAGGTTCCCCAGGTGACCGCGAGCACCATTTGCAGCACACGCCAGAAGAGACGGTCGGCCCCAGGCCGCTTTCTTCAACGAAAGCACGGCGATCACCAGTCTGGTAGACCACGCTCGTGATGGCTACGAACTTGCGGGGAACTGTATGATAACCCAGCGCGCGGACGTCTCGTAAAGTGCTCGACGGCGAAATGCGAGAAAACCAAGAAGAGACGGCACGCGCTCACCCGGGTGGGCGGGTGACAATGCTGTACAGTATCAGAATGCACCCATGTAGAGCGCCGCGCGGTTGTGCTCGACTTTGTATGGCCGAGTGCTGCGCCCACGCGCACGTGCCGCACGCGGCAAGCTGTCCCAGCAGGCGGGTCAACGATCCGCTCACCACGACGAACCGGCCAGTTTGGATCTTGCGGCCGAGGCAACCGAACCGTAGTTAGTGGGTGCGGTCCGTGAGCCACGAAACGCTTCCGCCGTGGAAGAAAAGCGGTGAAGTGATCGCCTCACGTATCAGTGCGAGGCAATGGCGGACTCGTGCCTGGACGATCTGCTCACGCTTCCCAACCAGACAAACCCTAGGGCCTCATCTTGAGGAAGCAGTTGCCGTGCTTGGCTGATGGGTCGGTCACCGGCAGCTGCTGGGGTGTTCGATGGGCTGGCGCAAGCAAAGCTGCTGGCTGGGCCGCCTGGGACTATGCGGTCTGTGGAAGACCATCCTTCAATATGAGTCCTATATTAGGTCCTATAATGGAACTATCGTAGTGTCCTAGTAAGGACCTAGAGTAGACTTTCTAGTACAGCGAGGGCACTGCGTAATCTTGGACGTGTTGACCCTCTTGTGGTGGCCGCCGTGTTCACGCTCGTGCCCGATCCCATCTCCCCGATTCGCAGCCATCACGCACGATCTCTGTCTGTCTGTCTCAACCACCGTCACTCCCGTCTGCGACGTGTGGCGATTGCGACCCGCTCGCGACCAACGCGATTACCCAGTGACGAGCCCAGCGGAACGCAACGCGCGTTAAGTCTGCGCTGCGGGCCACTGCCACGCCGTCATCGAGCCTCGATGATCCCGGGAGCGAGGGCAGTGTTCTCACCTGGCGACTTGTAGGGGCACTGCCCCAAGCGGACTCCGCTGTGTGTGTGCCAGAGGATCTTGTCCATTCCCCAAATTGCCTCGCAGTGGAGCCACCTCCACTTCCCTCCCTCCTCCTCCTCTAGCTCTACCCACCTTCCTACCATGACCCGCATCGTGATCGTCGGCGCCGGCCCGGCCGGTATCAACGCCATGCAAGCACTCGCCGGCTCGCTCAAGCCCAGTGACAACGTCGAGATCGTGGTCTTGGAGAAGAGCCAGTACTACTACTACGCCATCGGCGCCTCGCGCGCCTACACAGAAGAGAGCTACGCCAAGAACATGTTCGTCCCGTACGACAAGACCATCCCCGCGAACGCCGCGTCCTTCGTCAGCTTCAAGCGCGCGGTCGTCACGGCCATCTCCACCACGCCCAACCGAGTCACGTACACTGCTGTTGGCGCGGACGACCTCGCGTCGCCGACTGCGGAGACCATCACTTTCGACTTCCTCATCCTCGCCACCGGCAGCACCTACACCGTCCCCATCAAGCAGGACGCCAACGACTACTCACGCGCTCATACCGAGGCCAAGCTCAAGGAGGTGCGCGACCAGATCGCCAAAGCCGACAAGATCTTGGTCGTGGGCGGCGGCGCCGTCGGCTGTGAGGTGGCTGGTGATATCGCGTCGCACTTTCCCAACAAGCGCGTCACGATCCTCGAAGGCCGCGGTCAGCTGGTCGCGGTGGATAACGTCAAGGACTCGTTCCGCACCAAGTTGGTGGAGGCACTCAAGGTGCTGAAGGTGAACGTCGTGCTCGGCGAGCGCCTGCCCGAGCGTCTCACGGGCAACTCGTTCGAACGGCGCACGCTCACGACCGACAAGGGAACCGTCATCGAGTCGGACATCCAGCTCCTGTGCGCCGGCTTCAACCCGTC